>JAHZMW010003689.1:0-17324 GCA_027743745.1 Alloscopus bannaensis | reverse complement strand
TCACAATCAACTCGATAAGTGATCGAATCCTTTCGCGCTAAAAACAACTTTATGCATGCAGGCGGATTGGGGAAATTTGACATGCTTAAAAGCATGTTGGCTTGCTACTAGTAATAATAATAATGTATGTAGCTGCCACTCGCATTGAGTGAGGAAGCAACAAGCTGTCCAGAGAGCTCCTGTCAAGTTACACGTTGTTCTCGTCGTATTTTTTACACTTGTTTCACGTGAGTACATCCAATCCAACAAAAGAGACTGAAAGTCGCAGCTGAGTCATTCTTGGGGAAGCACAACAACACCAACCCTGTCCACAAACTTGGACTTTGGTTTTTATATACATTGTTTCTAGGTGCCACACTAGCAACAACTGGAAGTGCTTATCATTTGCTAGTGGAGATAAGCTTTGGAGGGAGTTCCCAGTTGAGGTAATGTGTGTTGTCAATGTTTTACTCTGAGCGTGTCAACTGTTTCCAAGCGAGGATATGATATTTATTTTTGTTTTGTGAGTTTAGGCGACAAATTTGATTTGTACAGAACACCCCACCGGGTGACAGAGTTATCATGATGACAGGCGCCGGTGTTAGTGTCAGGACATCCAGCATTTGTTTTATCTGCGTTACGGTCTTGCTAATTCCGGTGACAGCCAGCGGGTTGGTGAATGGACGGAGTGGCAGCGCCCTTCGAAGGATGTTCCCAGTGCACTTCCTTCCTTCCGATATGGAGGAGAAGGCAGCTCAACAAGAGTCGTCCTCACCGGCGGAGGGTGGGAAGGTGGAGGTGACGAGGAACAAGCATTATGTGCCCATTGTCTACTGGCATGGAATGGGTAAAAGTGGCTTATTGAGAAATTATCGCATGCTGTGTTTCAAGGCAAAGGCTGAGTTGGTTTCGTGTTGTTGTATTTGTTTCAAGGTGACGCCGGTGTACACGTCAAGAGTGCCTTAAGCTTCATCGAGAAGGAGTTGCCTGGAGTGTACGTCAGGTCTGTTCAGATTGGCTCGAACATTGCGGAAGTATGTGCAGGAACTTAGGCTTTGTTCAATTCTTCATGTACAAATTTACCAGGATAAATAATGCTGTTGTCTGTGCCGTTTGTATGACCAGGATATCAAAAGTGGCTACTTTGTTAACGTGAATGACCAGGTGCGGCAAGTCTGTGAGGAGATCCGGAACGACACTAATCTCAGTGGTGGATACAACGCCATTGGCTTGAGTCAAGGGGGACAGTTTTTGTACGTGAACTCATTCTTACTTGATTCTGTCCTGTCGAAAAGATATGCGCATAAAACGAAGCTTGTCAGTAATAAAGTAACAGGAATTTTATTTGACTCTTTTCCGTGCAACTTCACTCCATGACGTTGGCTGGAGGTAGACGAGCGGTGGCTCAGAGGTGTCCGGATCCTCCAATGCGCAACCTGATTTCCCTCGGCGGCCAACACCAAGGCGTGTTTGGGCTGCCAAAGTGTTCCGCACCGAAGCAGGAGTGGTGTGAAATCATTGATAAGATGCTCACTCACGTTGCATACGAAGGGTGAGTGAAGTGTGCCTCTTTTGGAGGTATGCAAATGCTGTTTTTGTACTTTCACTCCAAAAGATAAGATATCGCTCGTCGTAGTGTGTCTGCTATCTCTTGTCTCACACGCGTGCCCCACCTTTACATAAGAGACACGCTCTTATCGCTCCGTTTCGCTTTTCATTCTATTCAATCAAGCCACCTTCGCGCATTGTGCTTTTGTTGTCGAGCGGCTTTAAAAGGCCTGGAGTGTGCTTGAAATGATTTTAATGCATTGAGTGTTTTTTTCTCTCATTTTTTTCAGCTGGGTCCAGAAATTCCTTGTCCAGGCCGAATATTGGCATGATCCATTCAGACAAGCGGAGTACGTTAATAACAGCGTGTTCCTCGCTGATATCAATAACGAGAGAGTAAACCAATGCTAAAAAATATGAATATTTTAAAAACATGCTTAAATAATAACTGGATATTGTGTGTAGATGCAGGAGTAAGTTTATAATTTGTTTTTATAAAACAGGTGAAGAACCCAGAGTCAGACAAGGAGATGATTGCTCTAGAAGACTCGGACCTCTACACTCAAGTATGCGCCTGATCATGACTTTTTTGACACTTTGGAGTAATTAAAATGCATGTGATGGCTTCACCATGTTCTCGCCTTTGCTATATGTTTGTGTCGCCTACTTTGCAGGACTGGCTCGGACTGAAGGAAATGAACGAGAGTGGACGCCTTCACTTTCTCTCATCTGCGGGTGACCACTTGCAGTTCACTGAGGACTGGTTCAAGCAGCACATCCTGCAGCCCTTTCTAAATAAGGTTTTGTAATCGTAAATCTCGTCGCCGAGGAGTCCTCGGACTTCTCGTCCGTCATGTTCTACACTTTTGCATGACTACTTACATCTTGCCAGTCGCACACACAAATCTCCTACTTAAGCTACTTAACCTTAATTATGTCGACGACATATTTAGATACGCTCTCCACAGATCAACTTGGTAATCATTGATTGTGCGTCGTTTTTATTCAATCACCATGACAAATCAAAGTGATATGTAATCTCACAAGCATCTATTAAAATATTTTACTGTTTACGTACCTTGCGAACCCAAATATGGTCGTTTAACTGGAAATCATGATTTCTCCTTTACATGGGAACAAAACATTTTCTAAAGCACCCACGCTTTTTTAATACTTAAAAATTTTCAATAAGACCTTACTCTCGTGGCAAGAGGCAAAAAGAACTGAGGAAGTGACATGTTGTGGAGCTTTGCTGAACGCTCCTCAGGCTCGTATGTAGGAAAACTCGGAAAATCTCTTGGAACGCCTTCAAAGAAAATGCACAGCCTCAGAGCACCGGGGGAGGAACTTGCTCACAATCATTTGCACCTTTTTGATTGACTGACCTTTGTCCATTTCCTTGAAAAACTTTTCCATGCTGTCCTCGCCCACCTTGAACTCCTCTTCCGTCATGGTCTCCATGTCTGGAATGTCTGCTGCGTCCGCACTCAACATGGGCGCGAGAAGGAGACCGAGGAAGACGCCGTAAAACCGGTACTTGTCCGACTCCTTCACGAAGTTCTGCCAAGTGAGTCCCTTCGCCTTGGTGTCGATGCCAAGCTTCTGAGCAGCGCACGTGAAGGCAGTGTAGTAGGACAAGAGGAGATCTTCCTCCCGCTCCAAAATGACATCCGGCTTCGCACTGGTGAGCAGAAAGTAGTGGATGTCGACAAGTCTGGATGAGGCTTGCGACAATTGGAAATCAAGAAATTTGACCCCAGTGGGAACTCCACAGCCGGTGTCATCCTTGTCGTCATACTTGAAGAGCATGTTGTTCACCCAGCAGTCGCCGTGCGTGATGATGGCGTGCTCCACGTTCTTCGTGACAAGGTCGTTGAGCAGCGTGTTGAAGTCTGATGCTGCCAGCTTTTCCATCCGAGTGGCGCACAGATCGTCACCCAATTTCCGGAGGGACTCGGCCTGAGTTCGAAACCCTTGTGACATGAACTGCTGTTGCATCTCTCCAACCTTGCTGTCCTTGACGAACATGCCGTGACTAAGGATCGGAAAAGCCTTCATGATCGCCTCCTGACTCCCTCCGAACTTGGCGTACGAAATGGCGTGGAACTTGGCCAAGTTCCGGAGCACCAAGGCGCAGTGATTGAAGTCGACTCCGGTGGCTCTGTTGCCCATTTTGTAGCTAGAAAACAATCAAGGATGCCATTCATGCTGGAGTTGTAAAAATTACCGAGGCAGCTAAAACTCGTAGTGCTAATGACTTCACCAACTGAGATGTACGTTGAAGCAATTGCTTCTTTACTGCCGTCACACTTACTTCGCGACCTTCAGATTTTCCATGGCCAAGTAATCGGTGGCTCCATCGACGTGAGCAGCGTAGCAAATGGGCCACGCAGCAAAGTGCTCCGACGCTGGAAGCTGCCTCTCCTTTTGCGTCTCCACGAGAATTGGAAAGACGTCCCTGTAGACCAGGGACTCCTTCTCGAAGACCTTCATCTCGTTGATCATCTCGGCCCTGTAAATGTTTCTCGGGATAGTCTTGAGCATCACGTCGAGCCTCTCCGTGTCGCCTGTCGTCTTGTTCTCGAGCAGAATCTCGAGCGCGTACATGATGGACATGTAATTGTCGCCAACCTTGCTTCCTGGCTGCGCCTGGAACTCGACGAGCGACAACTCTGGCTTGTAACCTTGCACAATCGCGGAGAGCACTTCGGGAGTGACAATCTCTTCCAGCTTGGGTGGCTCTTCTGGAGGTGGGGCTTGAGGTGGTGGTGGTGGCAATTCGGTCGACGCATTTGAGGTGACTTCTTCGGTCCCCATAATTCCGCCTTGATGTGGGCTCCACACAAAATGGCAGTAAGCAGCAGAACAAGACTGTTTCTACTCAATTTTCGATGACCACACTTCCACTCTGTCTTGCAATAACGAGCGTCTGGTTGGAACTGAGGTGCTCAATGGAACTTGGAAATGGCTTTAATGTGACCACCAGTACAATGCATACCACAGGATGACGACGAGAACCTTCCCAACGAGTCGTTTAGCCAATCACTGACCAATTCGCTCGGATTCTTTTTTGTTCTGCTTCAATTATGAGTGGCATTGAGAGACGAGACTCTCGCTTCACTTGACGGCTGAGTTGCATCATGACTTCCAATGCTTGTACAGGGATGACCAACTTTTTATCTCATTTTTTGTGCTCATGTCGCCTTTGCTATATACCTATGCTTTTTGGTTACTCTATACTTACTTTTAGGTACTCCAATGGGCTCAACTAGATTCATTTTACATGTCTATTATCAGCATTCCTGGTCCGGCATTTGTTTGCGATGCATTGCTACACATAAATGAGATGACTGAGCTCACGATTGAGTAGAAACTAAAAGTTTGATGATGTGAACCTCAGGTTAAGAACTAAAACCTATGAGCGCATGTAAGCTGTCGTGCATGTCAACAGGAAACGCACATTTTGTCCTCCTTATCGCGTATTGAACATAGCATAGTCTAACACCATTGTGATTAAAAATTCCACAAAAAGTTTTTTCATAACTTAAGTATTAGCTAATCTTAAATGAAGTCAACGAATCGTTTTTTTTTCTCAAATCATTTTGAATTCATTTAATTTTGGAATCTTCTACGACACAACAATAAATGTGACGCCTTCTTAGTCTGAAGGTGACTGCAGGTCTCCACTTGAGCTGTTTCTGTTTTCAGCTCGTGTTTCACTCAAATTCAGGCCTCCAGGTGTACTTGCTGCTTTCTTCCCCTTTCCAAAAAACGGAAAAAGTCGCTTGGGTGGCTTTCTCTCCAAGCGTTTGGCTTCTGCCTCCTTTAAGTTTCTGATTTTCAGAAGGATGTCGCCAATTTTAGCTTTTAATTCCGCACTGTCTTTCCCCATGCACACATACTCGAATAAATTGAGTTGGTCAGGCCAAGTTTCGAGTATCTCTCGAGCCTCCGAATGGTCTTCCTTGGGGATATGATACTCTAAAAAGTGCGCGATACCACGCCCTAAGCGCTCTCTCTGCCGGGCCGGAACTTTCGACTTCACCTATGAAGCAACAAAGTTCAGCAAAACAATCAACTCGAAGCCATCTCTGATAAGCTGTAAGCCCAAACACAAGCTTCAAACCCTCAGCCAGCACTTCGGTACAACTTAAAAAATTCTTCCGTGCAATAAAAATATGGAGTCTGCGTAGAAAAGTTAGTACGGCAATGTACAAAATTAAAGTATAACAATATTCTACTTTACCACACGGGGTGTACTCTCAATGCGATGTTTGTTATTCCGTGGGTTAACCTCCTATACAAAACAAGAGAGTCAGTTATCCGCCGCAAAACAATTAAAAATGACTTCAAACATTAACACAACCAACGCTAATTAATTGGTTTTAATTCCAATAACTTACCTGAACTGCTACCGAAGCCGGAATCCCACCACTGGTTGCCGCCCTGTCAGTCTCCACTCCTGTAACTCCGTTGTCAGTCGTAGCTGATGATGAAGCGCCTGCATTCGCCGTATCAGTTTGTAACATCGTTACCGTCTCTCCATCATATCCTTCCGACGTTCAGGCGATAACTGCTGTACCGCCTGCTCCAGTAATGTTTCCACGTCATCGCCTGAACTCAGGCAACTAATGCACGACATCGTGGAGAGTTAAATTCAAAACTTTATTGATCTCAAACTTCGAGTTAATTTGGAAATTTTATTAATCCACAACGATGAACACAAATTCGATGAACACAGATGAATTCTGAAATTCGCTGCTCCAAAAATGTAAACAACGCGACGTGACGGCAATGTCCACCAACCTGCCAGCCGGCAACCTTTGTTGGCTCTTTCCTTGGGGCAATATGAGAAAAGCACATGACGCCACCATGGCTATGAGATGAAGGCCATGAAAATATTTGCATACGAATTGTAAATGATGTGCGCATCACGGCATGCATAATATTGACTGTGCCGTATTTGGTCAAAGTGCATCTAATGAGTTGAAGGAAGGGATGGATGTTTTCTTCCGATGCAATGCGTATGAGAAAAGAAAGCTCAACTTTCTCTGCTTGATTCTTTTTCTAGCGAAAGCAACAAAGAGTGACGTTGCAAGCGCACATCAACACACGCAGTGCTCCAAAAGACAAAATGTACAAACGAGTTTCATACATTGAGCCAGTCTGCTGAGAAGCATTGCAGAAGGTTCAACACTAGCTACACTACGAAGATTCTGGACTTTGCTCATTCAAACCTACGCTTTGCCGTAGCGTAGCTCTCCAGTCTCTTCTGTTTGACTTTCCTCAGATCTGAACGTGAGTTCAACTCACTCACTCCGGACCAAGAGTTCCAGTCGGTTGCTCAAGTGGTTTAAGTGACAGTAGTCTCAACCTGGTGGTGACAACTTTGTGTCAAGTGTTACCAAATACATAAGTCTTAGTTTTTTCACAAATCGCCCTATTGTCTCTTTTGTCTTCGATTTGCCCCGTTTATTCCTCCTACTTGTTCAGTGTCTACCAAAAATGACTATATAAAAGTCGTCTCCCTGATCGCTACAGGATCATCCCAAATTCCGAAGATCATGTCAAATCACGACAAGCCGGCAAAGGGCAGCAAACGTCGACACCAGAGAGACAATCGACCTCCACAAGGTAACGGCGTTCCCCGGGGACCTCCATTCCTTCCAGAATATCTCCCTTTTTTTCGTCCTGCTGAGGTAAGCTATCCAAAACTGTTGAATCTCCCTCATTCAAAAACATCATTTTCCACCTGAGCATCCAATCTCAGACAAATATGACGGAGAAAGCACTCGTCTTCTAAATGACGAGATTCCATCAGCATGACTTCTCCGCTCTCTCAAAGACACGTGAGACTCTAGCACGTTTCGCTTTGCGTTGATTTCTTCAAGACACACGTCGATATTATTAACTGCTTGAGCATCTCTGTTTCTGTCAATCTATATTTTTCCAAGGCACAAACACAGAGCATAAAAAGAATGCTTTTTTTCGTGACTGTGCTGAAGTGTGTCCAACATCTCGCACACAACACCTTTACCAAGTCAGCATTTATGACATTCGATAAGCGTGTAAACGGAGAGCGAGTGCCGGTGTCAGGTTACGCAGCCTTCTCTTTTCCTCACTGTCTCAAATTATATGGACACACAGCCTTCCTCACATTTCCCTCTCCTTTCTCTCTTGCGAACGATATGTGTGCTCTGCAAATGTATCGCATGTCGGAAGAGTCTTTTTTCGGTGCTCTCTTTATTACGTGATTACAGCGATATACTCATCATGATAATATGAGAGGAGAGAATGAAAATCTGAGACTGATTGTGAAACTAGACACTTCGGAGTTCTTCACAAAGCTCCGTACATCAAGAGCACGCTGGCGTGCTTCTTCAGTGAAACTCTAAACATTCACAAAATATTGACTACGAAGTATATTATGCACGAGGCATATCATCACTTGCTAATGGCGAGTCGTAACACTCGCAGAGTATGATGTTGATGAAAAACAAAAGAGCTTTTTCGCTTAATTAGTAGCAAATACTAAACTTTTTTCTTCTATTTTGCTGGAGAAAGGTGGAGAAAAGTTTTTACTTTGGATCGATCTCACATTTTGTTTGCATTCCGTATATGTACGTACATATGTACGTGGTGAAAGTCAGATGAAAAGAGAGTTTGTCAATGCATGGGATTTCATTTGTTTTTTTTTTTGTTAGTTTCCATGAAATATAGCCTCTCTTAATAGTATTCACTACCTCTTTTCATCATTCGTTATAACAGGAGGATTTTATGCTGCTTCACAAATTGCTCACGTGTGGGCATGATCACGAGGAGGAAATTTGAGGATTGGGTATTTACACAAATTTCGCGAGCATTGCCGTAAACCTCTCACATTTTTGTCATGAAATCACACAAAACAACGACCTTGTCTGTCCTTGTGAATAAATACACATAGAGCAAAAAAAGGTTTGGGTTGACTGGATGTTTGCAGGAAGAGTTTGCGGTTTCTCCTCTTTTAATAAAGACTTGCCAATTATTTTGTTCTTGATCAGGAACAAAAGGAAGGAGCAGCTAGCTTGTTTCATTTGCATTGAAATTCGAGAGCCTGCAAAAAGCATGAGAAAAGAAACACGAATTCTCCTCTATCGTAATTCAAGAGGTTTTGATAAACATTTTTCTCATAACTTCCTCTCAATAATGTTTTGTTTACGGCGGTGTGACACACAAGTTTGACATTTTCCGGCAGGTCATTTTCCTCACAAATTTTATCACCATCATCCGAACCAACGCGTCGCGAAATCATAGTGCACACTGCGTACGCGCGTGTTGTGTGATTTTTTTGCATACATTTGACTCTCCGAAACTCTCCGCACATCGTCGGTGTCATTCATCTGGAATAATATTTTTGTGCTGCTAAAAACTGCGTAGGATTGTATGCTTTCAGCAATTGCTGCTGGAAATCAGGGAGTTTTATTTATTGTGCTTGTAAGAGGCGGACGTTCTTTCAAATCATCACATTCTGCAGTTGATTCCACAGTATTAGCGGTGAGTTGTAGGCAAATGTGTCGCCAGCACAAGGTATTGGCGAAGATGAGGCCAAGTTTAAGTGTGTCTAAAGTCGTAAAGTTGATCGTGAATGGCAAAGAGAGGGGAGCATGATATGATTTTTAATTTATCTCACTTTATTTAAACAAGTTTTTCGAAAACGTGACAATGATGCAGTTAATCAATTTTCTCTATATTTCTCTAATACATTCTCAGATCCTCAATTAATGCAATAATTCATCATGGTTGCATTTTGCTCAATGTTATCCACAAAAAAAACATCAGTGGACAGGATGAAAAAACCATTGACATTCTTCAAAACATTTTGCACTTGGCTTTTGACTTTTCTTCTAGACATAACATCTCGGTTACATCATTCTTAAGCGTTACAGAACGACATTTCTTTCCAACCGCATTTCTATTTTAATCTTCAACTCTCAATTCTTTTTCATAATTAAATATTACACCCGCTTCAACTGCTTTTCGTTTATGTTTTTGGCATATTATGAAGACATTAAAAAAGAGGTACATTCTCAAAAATTTGGCTGCAATGCGAGGTTTGAACGTATATACATATAAACTTAACCAGGGATTAAACGGGCGTGATGATACTCAATATGAGCAACATTTTCTCTATTTATTTAAGCCTTTTTCTGACATTTTGTTCGACAATTAGTTGTTTTGCTATCGTAAATATTTGTGAGGAGTTAGACACAGTTTTTTTGTTATGAAAATGGGGACAAGTGTGCGGAAAATGCAGACATTTGATGAATCCCTATACTTATATACACAAACACTATAATTATGTTGTAGGTTACTACAACCACTTGAAAGATTGTCGCATATTTTTCTGCATTAGCTCACTCGACTGAGTAGTGTGTCTCACCCCGAGATTTACAACGTGACCATTTCCTGAGAACTCCGAGCTGAGACAACTCTCAGATTTCACAATTTGTTCTTGACATAATCCTTTTTTCGAGTGCCATTTCAGCCATTAGGGCATGTTGATTACTATCCAACTGGAGACATCACATCGTATTACGACCACCACAATTTTTGCAATTTTTGTAATGAAGGCAGAGTTTGCAATTTGAAGTACGCAAGTTTGTCGATGCATGTTGGGCGTGAGAAGACACCATGCCTCTTATACGTCTATCGAAACCAATGTAGAGTCTCGTGTAATTAGAGAATGCACTCCGTTTTATCGGTTCACAGTTTTAGACCGCTGGCTTTTTAAACGAAATGGTGAGAACGAAACCAAAAGAGTAGACGCAACGAAGGGAACTCAATGATGGAAATGTTGTGAACCCGAGAAGTTCTGACCTGTTGACTCAAATGAGTTGTAAAAAAGTAATGGCATCACAATTCTTGAAACAACTTCCAGACACTTATTTGCAACTGATGGTGACAAAATTAAAAAACTCGACCGATTAGAGGGCACACCAAACTTCTCGGAAGACATTTGATTTTAATATAAAAAAATTGGCGAACATGCCACTGGTGAAGTTGTCATCACTATACTCATCATTTCTCTGATGAAGGAGTACAAGTTAATGGCAACGTACTCAGCTTTGTTCCGTGTCCTACATTGCGACCATGATGTATCTCGGTGAGCAAGTATTGTGGATGCACGGGCGTGCGTGTGAAATCCGAGCTGGAAATTGGAATGGAGAGAGGAGGACCAAGTATCGGGTTGCTGACGAGGCACACAGAGTCTCCCTTTCACTCGCTTTCCTTTCCCGTTTGTTTTCTGTTTGGTAGATAAAACCTGGCTCACTCGTTCAGGAGCAGGGCCTGCAAAGCAAAAGATGCAATGGCGTGACAACGAGACGTTGATGAGGAGCTGATACGAGTGAAAATCAGGATGAAGAAGTATGCCCATCTTGGCGAGTAAGATGATGATGATGATGATGATCCAGGGTGCTCTCCCGTTTCGGAAATGTAAACCCGGGTAAACCGATCGCACCCTGTGTTGTTCGGGCGTGGAAATAATAAACCCGCGGAGTTGTAACTCGAGCTTCCTCACTTCGACTCGTGTTCACTCTCATTTCTTGGTCTTCTCTTACCTGTCTCTCTTCATTGAGAAACGACTCACACACACTGCAAACAATATGATTCGCCTCAACTTTTACTCACCTTCTTGAATAACCGGTGGATTCACATCACTCACATTGTCCACATTTTCTCCATTTTTTTAGTACTCGGCTCAGATTCACAATTTCTATTCTGAGCTCTCTCTCTCTTTGCCACTATTTGTGAAACAGGTGGATTACTGATATTTTTGTGTGAATGAAAAACGGATGCGTGTATCAGCTTCTTTCTGCATTGAGAGACAAGGAGAGAAGTAACCTGATCAGGTCAAAGTTGAGACAATCAGTTTCCTCTTCCCATTCATTACATATCATCGTCTCCGTTCATGTCATCTTGTTGTTTGTGCTGAAATCAATCTGAATTCTCCTCGTGACACCTATTCCTTCCGAAATGCTAAGAGGAGCTCGTGTTTTCCGTGAAATCAGAGACACTTGCTTCGCTCGAAACGGTTGTCTCTGATGTCTGCCACCTTTTCTCCAGTTTTGATATGATTTTGTTGCCCTTTCTATAACTTTTCGTTTTTGTTATTCTCGTTCATTATTGTGGAAGGAAAGTTTGTGACTCTCTGAAAAGATACAATGTTCCGCAATTTTTTTCCTTCTTTGAATTATTGTGCTGATTTTGTGGAAACAGGCTGACTTGAATGACTTTTCTGAAAAATTGTGTAAGAAATATGACATAATATCATAGTCGAATACAAATATCGACGAGTTATTTCATCTTGGTGGATTTGCATTAGAGTATTAATGTGACTAATGGAAGCATCTAACTTGTTGTTATACAAAAAAGATTTGCATTAGTAAAACAGTAAAACGACATACAGTAAACAATAAAACAGTTGACGTGTCTTCGATGCTTGCCAGTTGTTTCAAAATGAATCAATTAATGAAGTGAGAACAAAACAAATTAATTTTTAAATCATATAGAAAAAATTATGGTATATTTTATTATTATTTTAATATGTTGTTCAATGTTAACTTAAATATCCACTTGCATGAAACACTCGTTCGTATATTACATTAAACTAAACCCATGAGTTGTGACCGGGTCTCACAAAACACAAGTTCATAATTGTGATGGTGTCCCGGAGGTATACATCTGCTAGTTGTGCCTCAAGTCCATGACCTTGCCATGATTACAAGTCATGATCTGGGTGACATCAGTGACATGCAATGCCATAAATCGGGGCATCATGGCAAATTGTGGTGAATTTCCATTGTTTTCTGAAATCACAAATTATTCAGATGCAAATGCATGTTCGTTGTACTTGCATACTTAAACGTCACTTTCAAAGCCGCAGTTGTGGTTGCATTGGGTCGACCACGTTGAACAATTACAACGAACTGATAATGCAAATCAAAAATTATGGCATGAATTTTTTTTAACGGCGGGAGCCATGACCAGAGCTAGTCTCATTTTGAAAGTAAAAAAGAAAAGATAATAATCAGAATGTGCAAATTAGTAACTCCTACAAATTTGTGCAGTGTTATGTTTAGTTACAATTAGTGCAACTTGCGAGCGACAAGGTGTGACGTAAAAATTATGGAAGTGTTTATTGAATTTTTTTACTCACAGGAGGACGACGAGCGTGGGCAGCTGGCAGAGCAAGTTCAAGCGTTGGATTTAAGCACAAATTCCCGTTCTGGGCAACCTGCATCTCAGCCTCCATCTCGGCCAGGGCTGGAGGCTCCGGCTGAGCTTCACCAATCTCGACTCTTTCGCCGGACCCCTGGAAATGTTCACGAGAATGGGCGTCCTGCTTCTGCGGCTTCAACTCGTAAGCGAAAACTAATGAGCATTTCTTAATGTTGTTTTATTAAATCTTTACGATTTCCAACTTCGCTGACCTTCGGCTTTTGCTTGTCTCCCTGTGTGCATGTCTGATTTAGTTCATAGATGATTTCATGCAATCAGTGAAGAGAAGCGCAATTACACACCGCTTCGGAATGTGAACGAAAATCTGCAGTGTGAACAATCAGGCAGTAATAGAACATTTATCTGCGGAGTACACAGCGAGTATTTGCATTATTACACTGCATCCTGTAGATCTGTTTTTATAATTAAGCAATAATGTTGTCCCTATTGGATGCCATCTATTTTTTTAGTGAGATGCTCATTGTTGCTCACATTGGTGAGGGTAAAAATTCATTAAACAATGTAGTCCTTCACACCTTCCTCCACCATTGTACCTAAGTAGTGAAGGGCCGACCCAGCTCTCACGCCGAGTGTGAGCTCCAGACCTGTTCAAGCAAGCATGTTAGACTGTGCAAGCGATGACAATGTCACTCTGCCCAGTACGACTTCATGCATAATATGTCACCAGTTTGAGGTTTGCCAGGTTACACACACTGCTTTCCAAACAACAAAATTTGTTTTGACGTGAAACGCTGTGAAGCATCGCTTCAAACTGTTCAATCAAGGCAACCAAATTTGCCAATTTCATTAGGCCTGCTTTGCTGTAACTAAACCTATACTTTTGATGTCGCTAACAGTGAAACCTGAGGGTGGTTCCTTTTGAGACGTGTCCCAAGATTTGCATGAGCCTCCCAAAAACTTCGGCCTTGTCCGAATACGAAGGGTGTGCCATGAGGTGGTCAGTTTGCACCTGAAACTCACGTTGAGCGAGTTAATGACGAGCTGGCGTTGCATCCACTTGACAAAGCTGCTCTCTTTCAGTTCGGTCGAGCATCACGGGGTTCACCGAGAGATCTTCCATCTTTTTTAATACTTTACCAACCGTGATTCTTCAATATTGCGTTCACCCACCAAAACAAATCACTCACATCTGAAATCATTTATAATCTATGAAAATTTCAAATCAAACGTTTCTGAGAACATATTTTTTCAACATTGGCATTAATCGTGGCAAAATAACACGTTTTGCATTTTTTCAGAAACACTATAAACCAGTTGATCCGTTCTAGAAAAAAATACAGGAGAAGGTTGGTTAAGAGAGAACAAAGGTCAGCACGTAGTTGTATCTCTCATTGGTTCCAATAGTATTATTTCACACAAGTCACATGCTAAACTAATCGAAAGAGTTTAGGGTTTCTTGTCCAGTTTGGAGCAGATCAAAGCCACCATCTTCATTCCAGACCACCGAAAAGAAAAAGCAAACTGGATAAAAATAAATCATGCATACAGGTCGTGGGAGTTGTCATTTTAATATGTGTTTCTATGGAATGCATTGTTAAGTGCTTTCTATTGAGTCCTTAACCAAGAATAAGAATGTTACACGGGTAAATGAATAGTTGAAAACGGGTAGATAATCGTCATATAAGAATCCAATATTCTTATTATAATTGGAATTGTGTGCTGTTAATTTTCATTTTCATTGGAATCCGTGTCTAGACGAGAGTAAGGCAGTCTTTAGGTTTTATGTGTAATAATATACCGTATACCTAAGTAGGTCACTTTATTATTCTCTAAAAAAATCATTTTCTTTCTTTCTTCGTTTTTTTGTGAGACAGCTCCTCCAGGTCAAGGGCAGAGCCATTGGTTGGGCAATAATATGACGTGCAGATTTATATTCCACGAGCATTTTCTGTCGAAGCCAAAATCAAAATAAGAGTTACAAGTAAAAAACGGATAAGCGAGGATTTCCGCCAAAAGCTACCCTTACTCCACGTTTTCATTTCATTGTTTTGTCAGGCGGACGGCACTCGTTTCCATTGATTCCATTCTCAATTTGGAAGGAGACGAAAGAGTTTCAGATATTTGTCAATTGTTGTACTTAATGCAGCATTTCGAGAATTAATTACATGTCACCTCCATCCTCGTTCAAGATTAGCATTATACTTTGTCAGCATCAATTTATACTACTCGTCTCAATATCTCTATCATCGAAATAAAATTGTTATCAAGATATTCTGGTAGATTTTAATTTTTTTCTATTGTTTGCAATGGCAACACTTAGATTGGGCTATTATTCAATATTAGTTGGTTTGCTGTTGTGTCTCATTCGCAAATAAATATGCTTTTAAAAAAACTCGTTGAGAAGCAAACTTTATCGGATTATCATAATGTGTGTACATAAATAGTTCACGGCAGGTCATGTAATATCGGAGTCATTTTTTAAAACTCAGCTCATTCCCTTCAACATGTTTATACTAACCTCAGCCTACATCAAAACCTAACTCAAGAGTAACTAACATAATGACACATTCAATGGGGACGACGTCGTGTGAGCAGGATTACTATTTTAAGCACAAAGCCTCAATTTTTAACGACCTTTGTCACACTCTTTGCGGGCTGCCAAAGTGTGTGGCGTGTGAACCTCGACGATCTACGAGTACCAGAGTCTAAGCATTTTTCGAGACAAGCAGCTGCCTCAAGCCTGGCTCCTTCTTTCCGGCTTAAGATAAACATTTATGGTTTTTATAGTTTTTTATCTACGAGTCCCGCACTTTCAAAGTCCAACGTACGCAACAAGTCTTTTCACGTTGGACGTTGGAGGCACGTATCCTCACACTGATATGTACCTCGTGCAAGAAGCATTTCCAATTGCTAAAAAATTGTGGAGCAAAATAACACTCCATTTAATAAACGTTACGTTACGCATACTACATTTTGACTCTCCTGCGCCATTTTCACTTACTACAACATTACAAACATGTTTCTCATACTATCAAGGCGAATCTGCATTTTGTCACGCACTTAGTCGCTAGTCCAGACATAGCTGAAATATTCGGTATATCATGGTAATACAGAGGAATTTGCATTTGCGTCACTTCAATTTTCAAAGTTTCGTCTTCCCGTCTCCTGTGAGCCAGCAGAAAGCATGTACCGCAAGGTGTGGTCCATCATGGCGTCGCGTCTGCTGCAGCTCTTGTCAACGATGCGTTCCCTCTGAGCATTCTCATCATCATCATCACGATGGAGGGAGAGAATGAGTGCACTCTGCAAGGAGAGAGATGAGTTTCCACAGTCGATGTTACGAGAAGGATAGTCAGGGAGCGTGGAGCGTACGGGTTCCTCACATTGGCACAAAAAAATGACGCAACTTGTTGCTCCATCATGATTGGCTTCATCACACCACCGTTCCTACGCTTTGGTTTGCTTCTCTGTGAATTGTAGGCTTAGAACAAGAGCATGAGAAACTCAACGTGACTCAAGATTGACCAAGCTTGCTTATAGCTTTGTACGCTACGTTTTAAGCTGAGCAGAGTATCGTGACACGTTTCCCAGTGTCACCATGGACAGAGTTGTCTTCGTCACTGTCTCCAGCATGGGCAGGTCACGGACTACAAGGGAGATGAGAGAGCGGCACAGCTTCTTGGGACAAATCATATATCACACACATCACTCGAATCATGTACCAAGGCGTACAGCAAGGGGAAGCCTCGCAAATTTGCAGATTGATTGACACTCATGTCTCTGTACGGGCAGTCGGGATCTTGACTCCTTTCCGAAAAGTCTTCTCAGCTTTCCTCCTGCTTTTTAAGTGTCATTGTGGTGTGAACTTGCGTAAAGCTAGTTGAGTGATTACTTACGAAGCAATTGTTACCTAGAAATTAGAGTGGTAAGCTAGAGTCGCAAGCGCATTTCCTCCAGTCATTGATTGTCAAGCTGCCACTCCAATTTTTTCCTCTCTTCCAGACGTACTGAGAGCTTGTGAATGGTGTAAGAAGCCAGTGGGCGGGGACAACTGTTCCGGAGTGAATCCCAATTTCTGCTGCGACGCCTGCTTCGAGTCATACAGGAGACGTCACTTCAAGCGACGAGCCTTCTGCGCTCATTGCGGACAGCGAGGGGACTGGGAGTTGGAAATCAGCAGTGCTGACGCTCCACTTCACGAGCTTCCGGAACGAGTGTGCCGTCCTTGTGTGAGTATATGGATCTGAGAAGATTACCCTTTTGTTTTATTGGTTTTTTAAAAACATTAACTTTGAAAGCGTGTTGGTAAATTTCTTGAATGAGAAACTGTCAACCTTCTTCTCCACAGTTGTACCGACAAGCAGGCAAGTCAGCGGGGCCAGCCATGGCGGACGGGAACAACGGAGGAGAGCAACCCCCAAATAGGCCAAGGACGCTCACTGTTTCACCTTCGACAAGCGTCACTGCGGTTAGCGGAAATGGTAGGAAAATATACTTATGATTTTTCTTCCCAAACAAGCCCCCCCCCCCTCCCTCCCCACAAACATTCTGAAATCGAATTTTTAAAAATTTAAAAA
>JAHZMW010003688.1:0-44074 GCA_027743745.1 Alloscopus bannaensis | reverse complement strand
GCGACAGATACAGTGCACAAACGAAATGTTCTCTTCTATATACCTAACGCCATTCGGGAGCTGGCAGGAATACAATGCCTCAAGTCCCCTTAGCTGTACCCTTTTAAAGCTACTCTGCTTTTATTCCTTTGTTCTTGTTTCTGAAGAGATTCATACAGTTTATCATGAGCCAAGTTTTAATCTGTTTGACAGAACAAATGGGAGATTTGCAAACATCACAATTTGTATACTGTCAAACTCATGAGGAAAACGCTACACCATGTTTCCAAGAATTTGATGTATAATAAATGTTTTTTTGTGTTTTGATGAAGATAACCTTTTTTATTTCATTGCATTCATTCACATATCGAAGGAGGGAGACAGAGAGAGCGAATTTGCATTCAGAGATGCGTAAGAGATAAGTTGTTAATGAAACAAAGAGGAAGCGAGATAAGAAAAAGAACGCAAGATGAGAAACGAAAAAGGAACGAGAGAGTGTTTTGCATGTCAATAAAATTGACCAAGTTTTCCACGTAGATACTTCGGTTTAACGATTATTGTTGTCCAATCTTCCGAATCTGATTTAGTTGACTTTTCTCAAATGATGCTGTTGTTATTTGTAAGTTTTTAAATGAAAACTTGCAAATTCAGAGGAGTGCGGTTGGCGCACGACACCATCGGATTGCTGCAAGAGAAAAAAGTGAATGTTAATAAAATCAGTGATCAATGATGCATTTTTTTGGTTGGAAATGTTATGGATGTAAATTTGGGGTGACGTGAGACCACTGGCATACCTGGACGATGTGGCCAAAAACGCGTTGAGAGGAGCATCCGGCTGCTGACTGTTTCTGCAAATGATGTCACTGAGTCTCTGGCCACGAATCTGGTTGAGCTGCGTCTGAGTGAAGGCGTACGCGCCTGTGTTATGCCAAGTGAAGTAGCGGTCACCGTCCTTGAGCCTTTGGAATTGGACGGCCTTAAGGCACTGGAACGTCGCTCCTGTCAAGCCTCCCTTCGAGGGGAGTTCACTAAGTCCTCCAGAGAAGAGATCAATTTGCGTGGGATTATTCCCGTTGTTACCATACACTTGGGAGAGACTGTTCCACGCGGTCGCGCCAATCTCGGCCGGCCGATTGGCCCACGAAGTGGTGAGGGGGGCGAGCCCGCAGAGTTGTCGGTAGACGTTGTAAGAGGGCAGTCCGTGGTCACGACCACGCTGGTTGTTCCTCGCCGCCAAATCAGCGCCAAAGTCTTGGTTTTGAGGGCGGAACAAGTCTTGCGTCAAGCCAGTCGTCATCCACTGATCCATGGCGGGTGCGTTTTGTAGGAAGAGACCTCTGAGAATGAGGTCGTAACCTTGGCCATTAGATTGCGTGACCTACACAATGTCCACGAGCAAGCACAATTTACTCGATTGTCCAACAATGTTGGTTGCAAAGAGGAGTGAGATATGTGTATGAATACCTGACGACTCTGGAAAAACTCGTCTCGAAGGGCATAACTACCGATAATCTGGTTGCTGGATGAAATGAGATTGATGACACCAGCCACCATGGAGTGACCAAAGCGGTAGGCCGCGGTGGCAAAGCTGTTGAAGATGGTGGCGTCAGTGCTCGGATTGTACTGCGTGTACCCGGTGGACGGAATGTTGAGGTTGTACTCGCTCATCGTTTGCGTGCCCAACACGATGGGCAAATACTCGTTGTACACAACGTTCTGCAACAAGGCGATCACCACTCGTCTGTGGAAACGATGAGAAGACAAGGCTCCATAAGTAGATTCAAGGGCAGCGTGTGCGCATCCACGTGAAAAGATTAATTTGTTACCTAGTTTCCTGAAAAATGAGCTCGTCATTTGTGGAGCCAGTGAGTTGCTGGAATGCACGAGCAATTCGGTTGTGCTCCATGAGCCACACTAACGGGAGGAACAGATTGGACTATTAGTACTCTCGGAGGCGTACTATTGTTATGTAAAAAGTGTAAAATATGCGACTTGCCATTGTGCATAACAGCGAGGCCTGGATTTTCATTGATACGATCGTCACCAGCTACAAAAGTGCCTTGAACTTGGGTTCCAATTTGTGCGTTGGACGGGAGGAAGCCGGTGAGAGATGGATTGCTTGTGAGACGACCACCTTGGAAGGCACGGAGTTGCTGAGCTCGTTGACCGTTAGAACCGTATATTTGCGAGCCGTCAATGTAAGCAGTGTTAGCGTTTATTTGTTGACGGATTCCGCTGGTGGTGCAGGTCGTGGAGCGTGTGAAGTCCATGCATCTTTGAGGAACCTGACGTCTGGAGTAAAACGGGTCGGTTGCTGAAACATATTATGAAACAACCTCATGAAAAATTTTGTCCATAAAGGTTGGTCAATTATTTAAATATTTATACATACACGAAAGGGGAATGGCCCAGCAGTTTGCATCGCTTTGAGGGTTCGCACAACAACCAGCAGCTACAGAATAAGGGAAAACGTCAATGATTATTCATTGCACAGTGTCAAAAGGTTCTAAAAAAAGTCAATTAACTGAGATTGAATTATGCGACTTACCAGCTTCTGGGGTCATGGCTGCGGAAAGAAAGAAAATATTTCAGGTTAATGTGAAAATATTTGAAAGACAAGAATTGTAGACTTCTTGACGATAAGATGACATAACGTAAAGTTGCCGTACTGATGTCGTGATCCAAAAATTGTCCAAACTGAGGAACCATGTTCGTGACAGGAGCCAGTGGCGTGTTGTCTGAGTGAACGACGAGAGAGATGGCACGGGGGTTGGGGAGGTAGGAGTTGAAACCTCCACGAGGGATGTTGAATCCATCTTCATAAGCCACGTTGGCAACGCGATTGAATTGACGGTTACGACTTCCCCACAAGGGATTGTTGAGATTGTTGCACGTCCCGTCAAAGGTCCTGTAGCGAGCCGTGTTTGACCCAGCGCAGTTGAACGCCGGGACTTGGCAAGCGGCTTGGGTTGCTGAGCCGGCGGCTTGTCGCTTGGTCAAATTATGTCTGTGCGCAAAAACAATTACCAGCTTTCAAATTTTAGCATTTAAGGTAGGTCTTGTGAAGCTTCCACAGACGCAATAATGGGACTCTTACCTGTGCACCATGATTTGCTCGAAATAGGGGTAGATGTTGTTGTTTTCCGACATGATCTCAGATTCCGGGGTCATTTTTGCATTACGCCTTTGTCGAGACTGAGCTCCATTAATGGTCCTGTTCCTGAGCTGTTCTTGGTAGCAACTTGCGGCTTCCTGAAAAATCATTTGGAACGAACATATTAGACTTCAATGCTGACCAACTCCTATAATTCGGATAAATCGACATTGTATTACCTTCCAAATGGCATCAATCTGAGCCTGACTCAAATCAGCGGCACTTGCCATGCACAAAGCTGTGCCTAGCAGTACGACAGCGATGAACGCCCTGAAAAGAAGGAAACAAAAATTATTTCTGAGTGACCATCGAAAACCTTTTGCTCTAGATTCATCAGGTCTCATGACGCCCCAAATTACAATAAAAGCTTTCAGAAGGCCTCACGCTTTCTACTGGAATCTAACTATTTAAGAAAACTCGGGCTAACCTCATTATTATGCTTGTTTTAAAATTTCTCGCGTTTGAAATCGTTTTCTTGAATTGATATCAGCAATCCTCCCGACGACGCCCTTGCATTCGCCGCTGACGAAATTGCTGATTCTGTTCTAGAAATGGCAATTCTTCGCCTCATCGCTGCCCCTTTTATAATTCGACGCGATCACTCTTATCCAGAAGCTACCGCAATCAAAAGCGTCTGAAAACAGGAGTAATTGACATTGACAATATGACAGCAGTGCAATAATGATTTTCAATGAGGTGCTCCTCTTGTGTGGCTCATCTTCATCAACATCTGGCCAATATATTGTTGTCATGCACTGAACAAAGTCAGACTCTCTTAAATTAATTTCCAACATGATTGTTATTAGCATCATTTAAACATTGTATTTCATGTTACGATGCGATTTTAGCAGCAATTGCGCTTTGACTTTTAATCCATTTCATTCCACCAGTATAATGGCGAAACCAAAGTGCATAAGCATGGCATTGTTACAATTTAAAATGTTTTCGTCACCATTCAACGGCACAGCAGTTCCTTCCTCCTTTTGTGAGTAAAAACTGGATACTTTCAATCGGAAATCGGAATACATGTTTACTTGTCAAATAACAGATTTTTGTCCGCTGCAGATTTCAAGCTAATATATTAACCTTGAAAGTTGACGTGCATTGCAAATCAAATATCAATATTTTAAAATGTATATTACATGAGGATGTAATCAAGTTGAGAAAAATCGTTATGGTTTTCACAAGTTTGCTTTCTTTTTCGTTTGTGGAAAAAAAATTGGCCGGATTTTTGTGCACAAATCAGCATGCTTGCATAATAATGCTGATTTATAAGGTGCTATGTAGTGCATCTGTAACAGCGATTCTTGCTCGCCTGATCACAAGCACATGATTTTGTACAAATTTCGGACAGATATCAATATATAATGCAGACATAAAATGTCTCACAACAAAGGTGAATTTAATGAATTAATGGTTTTGGGCATAACATTATATGTAATAGAAATGCGTCATATCGTATTATTGAATGAAGTTCATGTCAAGTCATCTTTGTTGAGTGTGGTTCGAACACGTCTCTCATCATCGCCCTTTCACGTTGTCAGTCCAAAAGATGAATCATTTCTGTTGTTTTCCCCAAAACGTCTAACTAAAATCAAAATTTTTAATTTTTTACACTCAAGGTTGGGTACGCATTGTTTTAGGGGGATTAGCATGATAATTATAAAAATGAAAAATTCAGTGTCAAATCAAAGACATTAGTGTTTAGATGGAGAATTATCTATTCCTCAGTATCCATTAGTATTTGTGTGTATTTTGCCTGTTTCACCAGGCATCAAGAAAATGTGTGTCCTACGTCAGGAGATTGAATTGTGTCAATCAAGGTGTCACTTGTATTTAGACTTTCTGTAAAGCTTCAATACATGCTTGACGTCAATGCACACAAACTTGAAGTTCCACACTCATATTTGAATAATAACAATGTCAAACGTTGAATTTCCTAGGAGGATAATAAAATTGTATAAATTTGCAGAACTGTTAAACCTTCAAAAAGAAGGCCGTAGAACGCTGTACAAATAGTGTTGCAGAACACTTGTCCAGAATGTGTAAAATGGAAATTTGGAAACCTCGACATTGTTGTAGAATTGCCTTGAACTTGCTCAATGCGCCAGTTTGCACCGGGACAAGCTATGGATTTAAGCGACAGAGCCACATTTTTTTGGAAGTTTGCAGTGTGCATGAAATGAAAAAATGTTCAAATTCGTTTTTTCTTTGTCATTAGGTTTTATCAAATTTATGCAAAACATAATATTGCATCTGGACAGCAATGCAGTGACATTCGTTTATTTTCCAAACTGCACATTGGACAGGTTAATAATTGAGCGAGCATCTAAAATACCACGGAAATGATTATATTTTTCAACAGCTTGTGCCATGGCTAATCCTATTTAAAATATGACACAACCCATGAAAATAGCCTGATTTCTTACAACGTTTAAGCAAAACGTTTCATGTCCGGTTTCAAGACTGATATGCACATTCGACCACATTCACAAAGGCTGGCAGTCATGCAAGTGTAAAATTACGTTTAAGCCCACGACGAGTAATACTCTTTCTTTCACTTATCTGACTAGATTGTACATTAAATTCGGTGGACGCACAAAACTTGACAGCGCTTTTGTATTTCCAACCATTTGATAGCACTGGAATAAACAAATTAGCACCATATCAGTGCCACCTTCTCTTGGCATGCAAATTTTTCGAATTCATCGTAGCCCATGCCGATGCACACTCCAGCAGCACACGAAGAAAAACTTTATTAACATGTAGTATAAAAATACATTATAATCCAGAAATGCTTGCAGGAAATTATTACCATCACCCAGAATGATTATGAGTAACAATGACGAGCGGATTATCGTAATTAGGTTTTACCCGATATTTATGTTCCTCTGAAATACCGCATTAACAGCCATTAGAAATTACTGGTGACGTTGCCTTTTTTGTTTTACAGCGACGGTTATGTTATGTTTAGCTTAAATGTGCAAATTTAATTCTTTGTGTTCAATTCAAGTGGGCGAACGTTATGGGCTTCTAATCTGACTAACTAGCTGCTTTGCTTGAGCTACCTTCTTTCGTACTATTATGCAATAAGTTGTGAGTTTCGAAATGAGGAAAATGACAAAGAAAGCACAACAATTGATCCGAGTTTTTTTCGGAGGTGCATGCCCAAACTTTCGTCATTATTTTGTTGGCTGTCATCGAGTGGAGGTCACCAATTCAGGTCTCTCATTAAAGTACCCCCTAGTTGTTACTTTTTGAGAATTTTTTTATCAACTTGAGGAACTAAACGTTCTATTTTGGAAATAGTAATTTCTTGTTTCTGAAAGGATTAAGGGGAGAAAATCACAACGGATTCGTGTTCACACCCACAAGTGTCGTAACAATGGAGGTTGGTGTTTGAACAAATTTAAAAGAGGCATAACATTTAGAAAAGCAGAGATTTTTTGTACAAGAAACTAATTTATATTTTTGTGCATTTTTTTTTTGTTTTCTTCTAGCAACCAATGATGGGGTCGTTTGGAGGAGGATTCTACCCACCAAACCAAATTGTGATCCTGCAAACGTTTCCAGGGACGACGCAACTGCAAGACGAGAATTTCCTGAAACTAATGTCATTCAATACTTTGGTTCCAGTACCCGCACCAGAATTCAATGCACCGCAACAAATTTGGGGTCCAATCTACCCACCCGCCGGTTTCCCACTCACTCACATCGTGTCCCTGCCTGCTCAACCGGTCGCCTCGGGGTTTCTAGTACCACCACCGCCGTTCGTCGTTGGTCCAGTTTTTCACGGGCAGATCAATCTACAGACTCCGAGCTGCTTTTTGAATCAAGACTACGCAGTAACGTCTCCACTCCCTCCAACGGTTATTTACTTTGGTCCAGTGGGGTCGCATTTCGTCAATCCGATTCATCAGAATGTTCCGGTTGGACAATTTCAAGACCCCATGGACTACATGCAGAGTGAGGTTTCTTCCCAGGCAGAGACGCTGCTGGAAGAACCCGTGGCGGTGAAACAAGTTTCATGTGAAGACATATCACCAAAGGAACCGGAAGAACAAGTCGAGGACGAGGTTTTGGCTCAGCTTCCAGTGCCACGGGAGGAGGGACCTGAACACATCACTGTACTGGAGTCCGTTTACAGCGTTACAGAAGAGGTACATTGGATCGCTGATGCGCCACGCCGTGTAGTTAATACAACCTGCAATAAAGGTACTGAAAACCCCTTTTGTCAAGGCATTGATTCGGTCTTAGTTTTGTTTTACACTCAATCATCAATTAATCAACGATGTGTTTATTTTGTTTCTTTAAGATTGTAGTCGAGTCGCACGAGAGGAAATGCAACAAGAAGAAACCCGGGAAGAAACATTGTCATTGATGTCAGGGAAGGGTAGTCCAGTTTCTTCGGAAGAAAGTCCCGTCGAAGGAAGCCCAGCAAGCAAAGGTTCGGCGCAGAATGGACCAGCATCGTCATCCCAGAAAGACACCAGAAATGAGTGGAAACAAGCAAAGGGCAGACGACGGGCGGACCGGAAAAAAGTATCACCCCCTCCAAAAAGGGGAAAGTGGATGGACGCATCTCGATTTTGCAGATTCTGCAAGAGTAACCGAGAACAAGAAGCTTTCTACTATAGTCACGCCCTCATGGACGAGAATGGGGTCATCACTTGTCCTATTTTAAGGATGCATGTGTGCCCTGCCTGCAACGCGACTGGGGACAATGCACACACCCGCCGCTACTGTCCACTGAACATTGTCGATGGACCTCGGATGGTTGGGATACGCAATTCTTCTGGGGGTTACTCTATTTCCAAGTACTGAGCGTCGGTCATTCCTGGATTTCTGCGTTGAAGTTCTTTTATCACGAGCAAGTTTTACCTGTAATGTACAAACTGACTTCCTACACTCGCCGATCTTGCTGTACTGTTTACAAGCAGTAGATTAACTGTAATGAACTCAGTTTCTTTTCAAATTGCGTATGTCATGGTCGACAGGAATTTTTTTCTGAACAAAATTTTGAACAGACCGTTTTAATTATCCAAGTTGTAATTAATGAGTTTTGTAAAATTTTAATCAAGATTGACGAGTGTATTAGATCTCAGTGTTTACAGTTTATCACGTCTTTTACACATGTGTTTATTTTAGAAAATAGACGTTTGCTGTACTTTCCTGTCAAAAGTAGTTGTTTTTGAAGTGGTAGTTTTGTAAAAAAAAAAGTAATCTAGTCTTTTTACCTTTAATCAACTTTATGACTTGACAACAGAGGTAGTTCAACATTTTGACATTTCACCTAATTTGTGACGTGTTTATTACAAGTTAGGTTGACAGATACCGGTACGTAATTAATTGTAACCTACATAGATTTACATATCAGCAGTAACGAAATGAAATAAAAAATTCCCACATCTACGAACAAACGCTGAACTTTGTAAATTATAAAATTGGCTTTGATTTCTGAGTAGCTGGCAAAAGTCTTTCATTTTGAGGCGGTGATGCAGAGGTTTACCGTTCATGAGCTTGGTGCTCGCTAATCTTGTTATGATTCCGGCGGAGCCTGTGTCTACGGTGAGACCTCGTATCGCGTTGGTAATACTCTTGATCATCGTGAACATCCTCGGTGGAAATCGTTGTGGCGACGGGTACATCTGCATGATGACGTTCAGGCCTTGGCGTCGTGATGGTGGCAGGTCGGTACTGTGGCGCATAGTTTTGGTACGGATATCTCCGGATGCCGGCCATCTTCATTACTTGGTGATACAAGGGCCAGTCCTTGAGCTCATCACATTCCGCGAGGACCTTTGCATTTCGCATCCTTGGACAACTGAGTCGGATGTAGCAGCTAAAGATTTGGTTCAGTTCCGTCTCAAGGTAGCTCAAAACTCTCTGCACCCAAAGAAATAAATCATGGTCATCCACTCATAATAAGACAAAAATTGAAAAAAAAAATTCACAAAAATCATCATTTTGAAAGTATAAAAAATTACCAAATCGCTTTGAGTTTGCTTGTCCAATTCTTGCATGTGATAACGTACCACGTTCTGCAAATAATACAAGATGAGAAAATCAATTTAACAATGCAAATTAGAAAATGATTTGACCTCTCAAAGAAAGCGACATTAATGGAGTCTCAAAGAAAATCCCAAAGAAAGTTGTCTGCTTTTTACTTGCAGCCTTCTCCGGCTCCCGTTGTTGCCGCTACCACTTGGAGGAGTTTTTCGGTTGGCAGGTTGCTTTGGTGATGACGACGTTAAGGCATCGTCCGTGGAAGACAAAGAGTTGTGCCCGGTTGGAGTGTGTGACGGCACCACTGCCTCTACAACTATAAAAAAACTCAGCACTATACCTAGCCAAAAAGATGACCACACAGTGAACGACTTCATTGTCGCACTCACAGCCTACAGAAACTCTCCAAAAAAAATTAGGAAACTGACAATTTTCCCTTCTACGGAATTGAAATTGGCGAAGAAGTGCTTGGAAAACGGAGCTCTGGAGTTCCAGCAAAGAATGGGCGCAGTGAGTGAGAGCAAACCTGGAATATGCGCTTACATTTTATATGAAGGAATGAAATGTAAGAAATGAGAATGGCAAAAAGGTGGAGTGTGCTTCTGCATGCAAAAACCTACAGCTCCATTCATTTCTCCAGTTCATCCTTGATTGTGCGGAGGCACAAGCGTGGCTCAATCTGGAGAAGGAACACTGAAGCGAATTGTTGTCAACCTTTCCTGACCTTCGCGAAGAGGAGCGAGAGACTTTTTTTCTTCATCAGGAAGACGTTGGCTTATCTTCATACGTTTCTCCTGCTACCACACTATTAAATGTGTTATTGCAAAAAAATGAGTCAACACGGAATGAGGAAGAAGGCTAATTAAACTCGGCTATCATCATGTCGCCTTTATTCGAGATCGTTATAAGAAAGTGCTGATTTTCAGTCGACAGAAGTTGGAATAATGAGGTTGGATGGAGGAAATTTTTTCGCAAATGGTTCGAGTTTGCAAAAAAAAGTGAAAAGAGAATATCGTCTCATTATGAAAGTGTTTATATCGCTCAAAAGGTCTGTAAAGTATGAGCTCTGTTTTTAAGTGGTAATCAAGTATGTAATTAAATGTTGTCTCCAGACGGTACTAAAATCATTTCTTAATCTGAGAAAGAATTTTGCTAATTGAGTTCAATGTAAGATGTTTTCCTCAATAACCGTGCTTATCCCCCAAAAAATCATATTTTTGAATTATAGGTTAATGATCCGACCATACATCAACTGGCCAGTTGGATTGAAAATGAAATTTATTTAACGGAATTTTACTGAATACTTTACACTAATCCTTAAATGCTACTTTATATTAGAATCGTTATTACTTTCTTTTTGCATAGATTTGTTACCCTCTTACAAGCTAGTGTCACATTTGGTCACGTTAAAAACGGCTCAGCTCATCTCATACTCATTTCATCTTATTTGCCACAAATTGTACATGGTACTCGCAGTCGAATACCCAAATATCAAGTTTTACACGTTTATACAACTAAGAATTGATTAGTGTTATGATGCTGTGGTTACGCGTCAGTCCCTGAAAGTGAACCAGTATCATAAATATTACGGGCAAATTCGAAATCATGTTAAAAAAGGCTTCGATTGAGGCGAGTGAGACCTCAACACACTCGAATTCTCAGTAAAAAGTCTCGGTATAGCCAGCATACCGTAAAAATTGCGAAGCTTGGATATCTACCAATTTATGCCTTTAAACATTTTTTGTCTTTCATTAATGCGTACAAAATTGTGCAACCTATCACACAGCGGTGATGGCCATTATCTACATAAACTCACTATCAACTATCCACTATAGCTGACATTATTATTCAAGCAAACCCTTTGTTCTTTTCTTATGGAGTCCAGCGCCTTGTGGACATCTTTCGTCTGCGGTACTCTCGCTGACGTTCTACCTTACCCAAATCAAGGTAAAAATACCCCGTTGTTAGCACTACATCAATCGTCAGCCAAAAGAAGCAATCCGTTATACACTCAATAAATTGCTACACGTTAAGGCGATTACCTCAAATCCACCAAAAATGACTTACCCCTACCAACTGATAAATGCTTACAACTTGTGTGGACATTTGCGAAAACATATTTCTCCAGCAACGCATTCCAGACTCGAGCTTATTATTTCAACATGACTAGACGACGTTACATAATAATATCCTAGGACAGCATGAATGAATTTACAAAAGTAACTACAAAATGCTTACATCTTGTTCAGTGTAACATTGAGATTTATATCCTGTTCTTGTAAAATTCACCACAGCCGTTTCATTTTCTCAACCGAACAATAACTTTTCCTTCTGCGGAACCTGCTTCTTTACATTTTTTTTTGTTGAAAACTGTTTGGAGAAGGCCTTCGTTTGTAGCACTCAGAACAAACTACACGCTTTGAAAGTTTTTGACCTGTACTGTACATATAAATCTACTATACAACATTCTCGCTGTACAAAAGGGAGTTTCCCTGCGCGTGAATTAATTTAATTTGGAGGAAAGGGATTCGGATCCGTTAAAAAATTACAAGTCGATACAAAATTAATAAACGATGATGACGTTTGTACAAATATATAGGATTGTCGCCAGTGCTCAAATATTCAGTTATAACGTTAACCAAACATTCACGCACAAGCATACTGTTATTTGTTTTGGACTTGGACAACTATGTTAAAAAGCGAGAGTCGAGAAGACGAGTTGGTGGTGTACGATTCGATTAGCTCTTGGATTTCGACTTGAGTGCTGTACCTGCCCCTCCAAACGGCTTGAAACTTTTGTCATTCTTACCATCACCATTGTTATTATTGAATTTCATATTACGAGAGAAATTTAATTGCCCAATGCGAAAATCGTAGTCTGGAACACCTCGGCGCTGATTGGAGAACTGAGTTGAACTCGGAGATGCCACAGGAACACTTTTTCCATCCAAACTAAAAACAAAAGTGTCAGTCAATAAGTAAACATCCATAAATAAAACCTACTATAGAGAGTGTTTCATAAGTAAACCAACTGAATTAGACAAGAGATAAAATACAATCAATTTTGGATTCCTGATCGTAAAGATTGTTTTTTGCAATATTTTTATGCGTGCCACCAAAGAAGCACAGTACAAACGCCAAATTCCCAATTTTGAATTAAACCGAAAAGATCAAAACAATCTAGGCAATGTCGTAAATCACGAATCAAAGTACCCCAGTCTACTAATTTCGACAAGTTTGAAATAAAATTCCGGCTGTTTTAATACACCGGAAGTGACGGTGGGAATATGACCAGTTTCTGGTTGGATTCATGTTCCTCGCATCGTGTTACCCTACCATGTCAATTGTCACCTTATTTTGACAATTTTCGAATATGAAATCTTTTAAATGTGTTTGAAAAATTGTGTTTATTTATGAAGTTACTTGATGTTCCTCATCGGATTCTTGTTTCTTCCAGCAAATTTCCCTAGTATACCCATTTCCGCCACAATTTTTAAAAAATGCCTTAAACCGTATCGACCCTTTCACTGGCAAACAAGGTTTGAAATACGTACTAGTCCGAACAAGATGGCTATCAAGAAGGTTAAGCTCAACCCTGCATATACTAAGAACCTTGCATACGTGCAAATTATATGCAGAACTTCGAAGACGCATTAATCGTTCACCCTCCGCAAATTATTACAAAGGTTCCGCTTCAGTTGATTTTATTATGAATCACCCTTTATGAAACAGTGAAACTTACCGGTGACCGCTTCCAAGAAATGGAATAAAGTTAGTATCACAAATTCCCGCCGCTTCCGATTCCTGCTCGACTTCCTCCTCCTTCTTCGGCTTCCGTTCCGGCTCAACGTAGTCAATCGGCTTCGCAAACTCAACCTGAACGAATGATTTTAATAAAAACATATAAGATCATAAAATCAAATCATAATTACACAATCAGACACTGGCTTGAGGTGATTAAAACAAATCAACGTACATCCATATCGCACTCAATGATGCTCACAGCCTCTCCAGGCTTGGTCTCCAACACACGCAGCTCATAAATCCGATCATTGTACCGAATGGCAATCATGTCGCCAGTGGTAAGGCATGCGAAATTCCGAAGAGCATTCTCCAACATCGCCTTTGGGTTCGTAATGTCCAGAAACTCTACAGACTGAGGCTCGAACTTGGAAAAGCTGGCGACTGGGAGCGTGGCGCTCTCAACTTGAATCATGGCACCTTCGTCAATCATCAAATTGCGCATCATCTACATAGGATCCAAATCACATGATTAACTCTCACTGTCAGAAGGCCGTTGTTCATATCTCAGACAAATAGGTCGCAACTCGTCACTCATTTTGTTTTTACCCAGTAAGGGATGTACATTTTCCCCTCATCCGCGACGAACTCCAAGACACCACAGTGAGTGTACCGATTGTCCTGAACGTTGGTCAACTTGAACAACATCGGATACACAACATTCAGACGAGTTAAATGCTCCAGAGCAGAGGGCGGCAGGAATACTAGAAAAAAGTAATCATGCAATCAATCAATTGTCTGCATCAGCTGGTCTCGCAATTCGCATTTCCAAGTCCAACTCATGGCTGGTTAAAAAAATGTGGACTTACTCTTTCCTCCATTCTCGACTTCCTGGCGGTCATGCCCCGGAAACATTGAGATCGAATAGCATCGGTAGGTCACGATAAATGGTCGTGGGATATCGTGAAACAAGTTGTGAAAACCACCAACCCCAAACTACAAATTAAAAAAATCAAATATTAAACATTTCACAACCTTCCTTGGACTCGACCAGTAACTAGAAATTAACTAGTATTTTCCCCTCTATCAAACCTTTCCGATTCCAAATTAATTGTTACTGCAATAGTTAAAACTCACCATCTTTGATCAGAGATTAAACACGTGTAAACAAAATCTCAATCTCTCAACTCTCTCCAATTTTTCAGTCTCCTCAGTAAACTCCTTCTCTACCGACACACAGACTAATACTCTCTATTTGTAGCAAACTCGTCGCCAGTGGAACAAGGAATTTCCTAACTTGGATGATAATTAACCGTTAATAGTTGGTGGCGATACACAAAAAACTTAAAGATGACTTGAACTCTTCTCTTGCAAACGAAAAAGATTTGTGACGATGATCGTGCAATGTGTGTGAGGATGACTTGAGGAAAACAATATTTTTGCGTTTGAGTGTCAAGTTCGCGCCAATTCTGAGCTCAGCAGACGATGACCAGGATGACGATGAGATTTGCATGATCGTCGTCAAGCACCACACTTATCGCTTGGGCACTGGGGCTCATGAGACTCTCTTTTTTCTCAACATGAAACAAAGCCGTCCAACATTAATACTCAAAATGTGGAAGAATTTTAGGATTAATCGCTGAACGTATTATTAATATGAAGATTTTAATAAGTTTGTCAAAGACTAGAGTTATCGTCGTGGTAAAAATGGCAATTTTTTTTCGCAAAATAGATAGTGTAGCGAACGTCATGTCATGATAAACTTATGATTTTGTCATCCTCATTGTCAGAATACAATTGACAATTGGTGAGCTCAATGTGAAAACCCCCATCCAAATGTGGAATTCGACAAAGCACTTTTGTCTGTGGAATACAATGGAAGTTGTGGGACTACAATACAGCACAAAATCATAACGAAAGCATAATACTAATGCACGTAGTAAATCATACAATGATGTATTGCTCGTTACTCGGATGGAACTGCATAAATATCTCAACGTCTTCCTTTAATCTATTACAAATACGACGATGGTCTCAAAAACATTTTTTAAGCATTTGAATAATATCGAGTTGTATCAAACGTTCGGATGTGAGTGTTGTAGTGTTGGAGATCAAGTTTTTCCCTACTACATATTTCAATAAACGTAACATAACGAAAGGAACGTCAATATTATAAAAATGTACTGACAATGAAGAAACTCGCTCTTGTCGATTGCGTATTGAAGTAGGTATACGTAAAAAATGTAGGGATATATGAGGAAAAAACCATTTATACATATAACACATAACACATACTTGTTAGCCCGTCATAAGCCTTGCGGTCTTTAGTGGAGCATTGTATCCCAGAGAGTGAATCAACATGGTAAAACCATGTTTTGTACGTGTGTGTGCACAAATGCAAAACACAACCTAGTTCTTCTCTGTGTGGAGCCAAAAAAAGCGAAGAAGTTCTTCAATTGTACAGCTACGCGTAAATACACACGAACAGATTGTAAAATTTTCTTCGCCTTCTCCGTTCTTCCTCTATAAATCGAGTAATTTCATCCGAAATTCGGTGGGAATCAAGCTGAGCTAGAGTTGAAAGTGCGGGGATTCCCGTGACCTTTGTCTCACGATGGGGACTCAAGGTATGGAAGGGTTATCAGTGGTGTCAAGGTGGGGAAGAGAGGCGGCTAATAATATGCGTTGTTGGTGTGGTGCAGATGGAGTGTTGTAGAGGGAGGCAGGCGGGAATGCGGAGCGGACCCTGAGTGTGCCGTACCTTATCCGGGCAAAGAGCCCGCAAAATCCTCCTCGCTCTGATGCTGGGCCTTACTTCGTGTGCTCGGCTCTCTCCTCCCTCTCGCCTCGCATCTTCATCGAGCCCCAGAGAGAGCTAGAAAAAAAAACGCCGAGACTATGAGCGGCGAGGAGGCCTATGAGAAATGCATTGAGGATGCAATGAGAATGCTACTCTTCTCCGATAAATTACACTACTGCAACGAGAAATGCATCACTACTGCATGTATAGATTTCTTCCACTCTGCTGAAAGAAAGTCAGTTTATTATATCCAGGATCAAAGATGAGCTTTTTTCTACATTTTTTCGTATTCCTCATTGCTTTTGTACTCTTGCTTTTGTCAGCATTTCAATGTCTTCACGAGGTTTTTGCTTTGTACTAATTCTTGCATCAAAAGCTGTCAAGTTCATTCTGTTTTCACGAGTGACGACAAATGCTCAACAAATTAAATGGCTGGAAAATACTGATCAATAGAAATGAATATGATTTGCTGCGAGCTCGCGATTGATGGAGGGAGCATTCCAGTGTCATCACAACAACTGGCATCAGAGTATTATGCAGTAACAAAGCTTCCCAAATTGTGTTCACATATTACTCTATGTGTGATGTATTTATGTCTTTATAACGACGAGTAATTTTATGCTTTTCATATCAATTTTTGGCACGGGCTTGCGTCTGAATTTTATCTCAATCACGAAACCCAGATAAAAGGCTTTCTCTCTCTCTTTCTGGCTTTTTCAAAGTCACCTGTATCATGCATATTATGGCTCAATCTCATCCATGAATTTCATTTACGCACATGATTTTCATATTGTTGTATTTATCCTCTTTTGTTACTTCCCATATAGCTGATTTTGTCAAGTTGATAAGACTCAATCTCCTGCACATCGGAGCATGTTATGCAGAATTTATTACACAGGGAGCAGAGTTGTTGAGCATGGGACAAAAATATATAATGTATTGACACAGTCGTCATCACTAATCATCATCTCCAGTCATCTTATCGACGGTGAAATGTACCTTATCAAGTTTCATATTGTACTCGAAATGCCATGGCATGGCATTGCAAGTATGTACGAGAAATTGACAGCTCTCCGATAATTTATCGTTTTTACCGAGTCACATCCTAATAATATGGTAACTATAATATACAGCTATATTTTATCGCTTTATAGCGCATATTCCAGCAGATATCCTCTTACGTCAAGATGTCCACCCATTCAGTTGTAAGATATGATCCTACGTAAATTTGCAACTTTGACTTTGTGACTTCATTCAAAATACCTTCGAGCATTTTTTTTTGTATTCGATCATTGCTCCAGTTGACATAAATTAATTAATATTATGATTTGGTATTAGTAGTGCTTATGAAGGACATCGTTGAATGTGTATTCTCGTCTTTGTGTTTTTTTTGGAAACGCAACTTTGGATTCTTGTTTCTGTTTCAAAGTGACAAGCAAATAAACACCTTACATATCCGGTATGAGGTCACCAGGAATTAAAGGAACGCTCACGCTTTGTTTACTGTCTCAAGTTCTTGTGGTGGGCTTGGTCGACGCGTCGTCAAAGAAGTCGAAGGAGGTGTACAATGCAGAAGTTCCACAGGAGGATGCGCAACGGATATCTATCGTGATTGGAAGTAAGAACTGAAGATCATCATCGCCAAACATTCCTTACGTGGTTACAAATGCCTACGCGTTGCCTTGTAGCAAGAGTTCACTGACGATCGAATTGCTTTCCATTTGTGTGTAAAAATAGACAAAGATGCGGTGGAGGAGCAAGATCCAAGAATTTCCAACTCCATCAACGCCGATGGCGATGATGAGGGAGGTGATGACTCCACTTCACCACCGAGGGAGGCCTCGGAGACGACGTCGTTCGAAGAGTGTGCAAATGGAAAGTGCTGTTTCCAGTACACATGGCCTGGCTACAGGACTGAAAGCAATCTCCCGACGACTCCATCAAACGCAACGTGTGAGTATTTGTGGGCCGCTGCGAAGGACGACGCAATCGCCTGCTTTGACCCACTGGTCTACACGAGGGCAAAGAATCCAGGTATAAGATAAGTGCTAATCAGAAGTGCTGTCAATAAGGACCATTAAAAACATTGAGACATTATGTGCAAGCGGTTTCATCCATCGTTTTCTCTTTAGAACAACCCCTATACACCCCACCAGATATTCATGAGTTGTTTAGGAGCGCACAGGCGAACAATTGGAACATTTTCTGTCACGCACCCGACAAAAGTTGTGTGACCTACACGTACTACTCCAGAGGCGGTGGTGAGTCATATTTTAACCGTCTTCCGTTTCCTCTCTCTCTATCCAATTAGCCAAATAGCGTACTAAAAATAATATACTCGTCGTGCAACAGGTAAAGCGATTGCAAATCAAACCAAGTTCTGCGGCATCGTCACCAATGTCAACACCGGAGGCCGGATCGAGAACGGTTGTCACCGGGAAAAGGTGGAGGGCTACATTCGTGAAGTTTGCGTCTGCTCTTCCCCTCTCTGCAATGGGTCCTCCGTCCGCCAGCCGCAACTCCTCACTTTGGCCACCATGGTGGTCCTTCTTCGGGGGTTGACGTCGCTACTCAGAATATTCTAGCCTCCCTGCTAACTTGTATATCAATATTTTATCGATTAACTGAATTCTCTGAGATGATCATAATATTATACTTCGTTCTCGAGCGAGGCTTTTATACACTGCAAACTGTATTCTCATTTGAACATTTTAATCACTAATCATGTTGCGGCATAGACATTGCATAGCACACTTTCAGCTAAACACGACCTCTTCTTTAGTTACAAAACCATAGAAATCGCATCAAAATGCAAAGCCTTTATGCATGCAGCGTGAACAATTATACATTTCGAAGCGTTTTCATAGTACAACTTTGTGCTCCACCAACAAAGTTGTCTGTGTCCTGTGTCATTGGGAGAGAAGAATCAAACGCGTTTGTAGAGTACAAAAATGCCTACTGCCGAGTCGTATAAGAGTCGTATTTACCTACGACAAACGTGAGTGAGCTGAAGTTGCTACGCTACGCGGAATGAGAAGAGAACTCGTTCGGTGGAGAGCGGATTGCTGCGACGACGACGACGACGATGAGGATACAGAGGAAAGGAATGGGAAGCTCTCGGCAAAGCACGGTCTCCAGGCAAGAAAAGACGCAAAACATTTGAAACAGGTGGAAGAATGCAGTGACTCATTGTATAGGAGGCTCGACGAATGTTGCGGGATGCAAGCCAGCCTCAATGAGTAACGAAAAGGTTTCCTCTGAAACTCAATGCATCCCTTCTCGCATCCCCTTTTGTGGCCCCATTTTCTTCCTCAATTCTCATGCAATGAAACATTTAGTTCGGTTTATTAGTAGGAGCTCGGTGGGTTCAACTCCGTTGTAAATAATTATCAAATCATTATATAATAATATCAATTAGATATCCACTTGTTTGACTCTTTATTCAATGTATTTGTGTTGAATGTTCATTGATTCATTATAAAAATCATTGACGCTTAACAATAGAGATATGAAAGAAACTCTTGCATATTAGTTCCGGGATCAGTTAGCTATGCCTAGTAATAAGAGTGTGCGTACACGGATAAGAGTTACGGAGATGCATAAGATACTTAAGATTAACATATAATAATTATATGTACGACTAGATATACATAATATGTGTGGATTGGAGCACATACATGGACTTTAAAGAATTAACAATATGCTTCCGTATTGAAAACGTTGACATATTTTTCTCATAAACATAAACTCAGAAAAAATACACCGCACCATGATTTAAAGACACAACTGTTGAACACGTTGCTTGCACACATCAGGTTCTACACAGATCAGCTTTCGAGTGACCCACAGACTTTCATTATTAGCAGTTTCACACACCAGTATAAAACCTGCAAAAACTGACTGAATTTCAGGGATGACAGTGTGACAGATTGACTAATTCAAAGAATCGTTGTTAACAAATCTGCCCAATTAATCTTTCATACAAGGCCAGTAATGTTAGGGTTGTGGTAAGACGGCGGTGCTAATGGCGTTTTCTATTTAGTCTTGATGGAAATGCTGGGGAGGGACGCTCGCGACGGCCTCAGCTTCTCTCCAAGAATTTTGCATCAACTCTAGAACGCGGTGCCACAAGGTTGTCCTTGAAATATAGTAGAAAAAGCAAGCAATGATGAACGCCCAAGAAAAGAGGAGATACCAGTCGTGACCTTTCGTAACTGAGGATGGTATGGGTCCCACGAAGTCCGCCGAGGTGACGTTAAGGCGAAGATCAGGCTTTTGATCTGTAAATAATGCAATACCGCGAGCGTCAAATATTTGAAAATAAAAACTTGGTCTGAATTAGTCCTTTGTTTGAATATCTGGAGCACCTGTGAACGTTGATACAAACTCGGCAAGTTGATTGACATTGAAGGTCGTCTCGTTGAACTTTGCTAGCAACTTCCCATTATAAAAAAGCACAACACTCGGAACGGACAGTATTCCAAAGTACGTGTTGATCGCTGTATGAACGGAAGAATCTATTGCGGCAAATCTAACGTTTCGAAAGGCTCTCGGAAGAGCGTTAAAGTGTGGCGCAGCTTTGGCGGACCACGGACACCAATGCGTGTAAAAAAGCACAACCGTACAGTTACTCGGCGTAGTCCTCACTTTAATTGCTGGGTTTGAGTAGAGGAGTCCGTGAAGGAGATGAGTCATATTTACAATCTGGAAATGACAATTAAAAATCCAACGTTACAAAGAAATCTAGGAGAAAACTCAAAATCATTTCATCAATAATTATTTTAGGAGAAGCATAATATCACCTCCACAGTTCCTCCTTCAGTACTATTAGTTCCCTCTGGATGCAGCGCAGAGCAAGCGACCTTCACCCGGAGAATCCTCGTCGTCGTCCCATTAACCGAGCTTCCATTCGACGACGCATTTCCGCTCGCATTCGACAACGACTCGCTGATATCAGGATACACTGTAGCTACAGCAGTAGAGTTATCTGATGTCAAGTCCGGACTCCACGAAGACGTCGTTTGAGGTATTGCGGAAGTCTCCGATGACATAATACTTCGTGGCGGTGGCGACACGTGGGCATCATCATCCTCAACGGCTTCGATGGACACCTCCTCCAAACCTTCATTCGCAGAGTCTCCCTCCTTCAGTCCCAAAAACATTATTCAACATGATATTACACCACTTGCGACCAGCATTTTAACCCTCCACGATAACAGTTATGATGACCATCGGAATGTTCCTTACCTCTCCAGAGTGGTCCTCACCCCCACACACGAGACCTGTACTACACAGCAACAACGCCACGAAGACTAGTTGCACACCCCGTTTGTAACGCATCGTTCTTAAAGTTCAGGGCTAATCGTCGTAGAAACGGTATCATATCAACTGTCAGTCGCTACATAACGGAAAATCACACTCCCACTTACTAATGGAAAACATGTTTCTACGCCTAATCTACGGAGAACTAGTAAACTAACTCGGCGTGAAACAGCCGGAAATGGAAGTTTATTGTAGCTCCTCAATCGAATCTCAAAGATTGATAATAACTATAAAAATGTCCAACTTTGTCCTCACGTCATATTTTACGTCGACTGCACACGTGTATTGCTACACATCACCTGCTCACGTCTCTCTGCGTATAAAAGGAAAGTGTCGCAATTCACCTGGTCGGAGGAGACTCACGAAATCACAAAACTTGAGGAATACCTGTGCAATCTTTCACGACAGCAAGGTAGCTCGTTTCACGCGGATTCACCAGTGAAGTCTCCATTCAACACGGTATTTATTGATAACGATATAACAATTAATGATGATGGGGATGTTGTGGTTGCCATGCTCACTCGCTGATGGTTTTTTGTGTTGTGGACCTCTTCGCCTGCTGCTGCTGACGACGATGGATGGCTACGACGAAAAACCACTGCCTTGTGCCCAGACGAGCCTCGGTGGTCCGGGGTGCAGGCTTCAAACCTGTAGGTGATGCAAGTCGCAGAGGTTCGATTCCTCCTTCTGGGCGAACTTTTTGTTCTCAATTTACCCCTCTTTTGGGGCACCCCCACGACGTCCTCTGTCACATCCGGCAATCCTCCTGTGAAAAGGGTGACAAATTTGATGACAATATGCATGATGATGGTAATGATAAACAATTAAAAAAGTTGGAACGCTTCCAAATTCTTTGTTGTCGGTCTATATAGATTTGTGTTTATTTTAAGAGTAGTTTTCTCGCATGTACTCTTCTCAATAATGGTTTAACACGAAGATATAATATGTACTATTAATTATTACACTCATGCCCAATAAAACTAGCACATTTTTTCTGTAGTTGTATGGCAGACTGGTTACACAAATGACGTCGTTTTACTTCTTGTGTCTGTAGTCATTTATACTTATCTTCCCTCCTCTAGGTTTCACATCAAAGATATATATTCATAGCATTAGATTTATTGGTAATAAAACTTAAATGCTTCACCTTCGTGCGCTCTTGTGTTCACGCACCTTTTTTCAGCAGACTCATAAATATATAGGTAGATATATACGGATGTGTCGTCGACGATTACATAATGCAGCGATTGATTGTTAAAGCTATACATTTCTTAGAGATTATTTGGAAAAGAGACAGAGAACAATGTACCACCTTCATGTAATGAGATGCAAAAAAGCGCAATAAATATTATGTATATAAACCATGTAGTATTAAATGCAACAGTTTGGTTGTGTGTGGGATTGTTCTCGTGACAATGTGATAATTACGCACTTTTCGTTCGTGGTTTTGGCTGTTTCAAATGTAACGAGTACAATTTTCATAATTAGATTAGATTTAGTTTTCGTGGTTGATTTTACAGTTACAAAGTCTATGTTGTGTCCCAACCTTCTTCAACTTTGTCCTCGCTTTGCGTTTTCACTCTGGTTGGCATTTTTTTTACATCTGACACGGAGTTGAATTATACCAATACACAACATAGTACACAAATTGCGTATTCTGAATTTAAGCAAATGCTACCTACTGTATAAATATATATAATTTTACGCTTCGGTATGCGCTCTCTTGGCTTAATTACAAATTAAAGCTTGATTTTTCCACTTCCGGAGTAGATACAACAACAACTAAATACTCTGTACTGTATCTCTTCTGTACATGTACATTATATCTCTATGACGACGAGATTTAAATTCTGTAAACATCTCTGATCTCTTCTACAATAAAATACTATATATTTCATGTGCTTACTATGTTTTCTACGCTGTCACTCTGTGCTATACAGTTCGTAACGACTATAAGATTTGCTAGTTTTTTTTTCTCTGGCATTTTTTGACGGGTTTTGTTAAAAAGTATAATCAGGATTCATTGCGATGTCTTTCAATAGTTTGATCTTCTCTGAGAGTTACAAATCACTATATTTCACAAATTACCTCATTCATCATCATTGTTCACAAAAATTCATGCGTACGTCAATGTAGGAATGCACAAAAGTGTGCCGTCGTTATAAACTGCTATTTGTAAAATATCTTACTCCCAGGGCCATGCACATTCATTTTCGTACTGTTAGCTTGTCGAGGTGGCAACAGTGGGAATCCACTTGACAAACACGTCTTGAAACAGGGACTAATCTACCTATCCGATAATAAAAAAATCACGAGTACAATTTTCAGAGGTTACAAGAAAAAAATTGTCAGGAAATCAATAATATCCAATCAACCCAGTACACGTTGCAGCTGGGTTCGAAAATATGTAAGAGTTTTGTTCTCATAGTTAGGAATACAGTGTACAGGTGACAGGAATACAGGAATGTCAGATGCCAACAGAAACCCTTTGCACAACCAGTAGAATAGGTAGTTTGTATACTTAGTAGTCATCGCTCATCACAATGTAAACCATCGTTTATACACACCATATTTTCACACTACACTTTCAATCTGAGACATGCAGTCATTTCTCCAACTTTCAGAAGAATCGACAAATTGCTTTAGACTCATCGAAATGCATGTTTTTAATGATCTCTATTACCGTCGCGTCGTGAAGAATGTACCGTGTAGCCTTATTGATAGTAAATAAATAAATGCTATATGTATATACGTTTATGTTTATATGTATATAAGTCCATATAAAAAGGTAGAATCTCCAGTTGTCAAAACTTGAGAGAAATAAATTAGTCATCTTATCTTGGAAGAAAATCAATCATTCATGAAACGTCTGCGAAATAGCGTTCAATATAAATTTTGCTAGTTACTAAACATCTACCAGCGACGACTCTGCGCGACACCAACGACCAATTATTACCTGCTCATCTCGTCCGTCATTTGAAACTAACTAAAATAGGAGATATCATATACATACGTATAATATATATAATTAACTCTGTGAATGGTGAACAATTGGAAAAATCATGATTGACGTATGTGACATCAGTCTGACAAAAAAAAAATCTGCAAACAACCCACAACTATTAACCATCATCGGAATCCACTAATACTTAGAGCACTCTTTGTCTGCACATATTTCTAGAATATACAATCTTTGTTGAAGGAAACTCGTAGATGACATAATATTCTGGATCACATTAAAAACAGAAACAAAAATCTTGGTGCAAAGCCTACACATCGTAACTACTACAGTAAAACGCGCAAAAAGCTTAGTATTGCGTGATCCTCAGTGACACTACAATGTCGCGTATCACACGTTTATACATGTATGGCATGAAATCAATTCATTAGTTGACTAAAATTACCATTTCCTACAAAATATATACCACCAGTATAATTATTCTGACAGTCTAGTAAATCGGAAGTGTTCATTTCCCTTTGGAACTCAAAGTCGTTCACACACTCACACACCATATAGCGCCACAGCATCTGATTGTTAAATGATTGGAATTCCGCTTAGAACGATTTACAGTGTCTCGTTGTTGCCTGTAATAAAATGTTCAAGCAAGCAAAACAATACTTGTTCCAGTTGTTCCACAAATCTCTACCAAAACAAGTCCTACTACCTTCAGTTTTCAGTCTACCGACAAAGTATACTTTATAGGGTTGAACCGAAGAATACCTTAATTACTATTTGAAATACGAAAATCACCGGACATCGCTTGTAAACGTACCCACGAGAAAAATTAACAAAACAAAATAAGCAACAACGTCAACTAGAATGAATAAACAACATCAATGGCACATGGCTTTCAGCAAAAAGAGTCAAACTAAGTAACACATCAGTCGGAGGCTTAAGACTACAATATTCTACTCCTACTCATAGTACGGCGAACTTAAAACTGACTTGTCACGAGCAGCCGGTGAATGTACAAGTAACACGCGGGCAACAATCCGACTTTCGTTCATATAAAAATGCTCATACAAAATATTAAATTATCAAGTTTGCATGAACTTCGAGTTAAGGATGAAAACCATTGGCAACTCATATTTGTCTGACTTCTGAATCTGAACGATATCAGTAAAACCATTTATCAGTTGATTGAATTGAGCACACTTTACACATTTTTTTGCCTACCATAAATCAGTTACACATTACCGCAAGTGTATTCGTAAACGTAAAAAAAATTCAACTTTACAACTATCAGCTACGAACTGTATTCCTGGTTGTTTTTCTCAGGAAGAATCTTTGGTAGAAAACGACTCGAGCTATGATCCTCTCACGGTCACCACAAGAAAACCAAGTAAAAAGACTCACGAAATGCATGAAAACCTTTCACACTTCATGTAGATCTTAAGATTAAAAAAGTAGTTCACAAGATTTGTACGAGATATACGAACGTATTTTTCACTTATCTATACAGAATCTCCTACTCAGTTACGGGAGTTCAACTGACGCCCACGGCGGCTACCTAACCGTACTAGTCTTTAATAACGAGCATTACGGAGTGATTCAAAAATCGTATCTGAGATTCGGCTACTTAGCGTCACGTGTTTTGATTGGTTCCTTGTTCAAGAAAATGAAACGGTTGAAGACAATCTTGCAATGTTTCTCGTTTGTGATTCGCTTTTGAATTAAAAAGTTACGTATCGTACACCGAAACGGATACTAAATTATTAAAGCTCATAGATTACAGTAATAGCAACATAGAAGGCAACACATTTCTTCACGTGAAATAACTCAATGAACGCTTGCAGTGCGTTGCCGACAAAACTGAACGCATTCCTCCATCTTAAATTAACGACTGATGAAACTATTACTAACAGGTACAAGTCAAATTACAAGAATTAGTCGTAGTACGACCAAACGGAATTCACGATGGAAATGCAATTGGCAGCAATAATAATAATAAAACTACATTGACGTAACAAAAACAACCACCTCAACCTTCTGAAGAGATTTACTCGTTGACCACGCCTATAACAAAAATGTGGACTATTATATCTTGGCAACTACTCTCATGTACGCCGTCGTTTCTGACTTCCGGGATCTTAATCTGTGACAGTGACCACTTAAATTTGCCGCCTAAAACATAATTACCATAAACATATTAAAACAACATGTCCCACGTATAACAACAATCAATACCTTAATACCCATTGTATACCAACAACCACATGACTAGGTCATGCAACATAACTTTTTTAGGTCATTCTCTTCAGCCTCCATTTCATCGTCGGTAACAACGGGCTTTGCACGCGGGTCAATTCGTGGAAGATACGCTTCATAATCCAAACCTTCTCGTTCGTAAAACAGCATGTATGCCGTACTCGTTTCAATTTGATCCTCCTGCACCTCCTGTGACACAAACAAACCCCCCAAAAGGCAATCGAATTACAATCAATACTAATAAACGATCTTGCAGTACATCGGAGAAAAAGTTGTACCTTGCAACTGCTGTCGTTAAAGTAATACCACTTTCCGTTTGAACCTTTCGCGTATGAGATGTAGTGACCGGCTGCCATGACACCACTGTGACACTGTTACAAACAAAATGAAAATAACTGACAAATCATGTAATAATATGATATGATTTTATGGCCAGACAACTCACCACAATTCCGTACAGCTTATACTTGAGATCAAATGGATTTTGGCCTTCTTCAAGGCGATGTTGATGAAAATCTTGGAGAGGAAATAAACTGTCGTCATGTGAAGGTCCGTCCGCTGGACAGGCTGCAGCTTCAAGTGTCTTCCTAGGAACATCGGCCAAGTAGTTAATAGGCAAAAGGTCTTTGAACGGAAAATTCACGACTTTGTGAGATTTAATCCATCCCCCATGAACTGGTTGAAATCGCTTAAGATGAAAAATCTGCAATAACAATCAAACACAATGCCATATTAATATTTACCAATTAGGTTAGGTTACAGTTGTTTTGGATTTTGTTGATGTAAATAGCATTACCAAAATAGGTGGCAATCTCCAAATTTGCAACTTTTTAGTGGCTAACTGGAGAGACCCGCATTTTGAACATAGATACTTTTCGTTTTCGTTCAGCTCCTCGTGCTTTGTAAAAGAGTCTAAGCAAGTCGACAAGGGCACGCTCTCCGAAATTTTCTTTGAGCTTTCAGGCACACTTGGATCTTCTATATTTTCTAGTTCTTGAGTCGTTTGGTACCGAAGGTGAAGCGCCGTTGGATCCCAATCGATCGCTATGCAAATCGTCGTCGAGTTAAGTTTCTCCAGAATCTGATTCTCTGAACACATGATCGTACAACCCCGGCAAAAGTTCCACCAGCAACACAGCCCACACTTCCATTCCGCATCCCTCGATATTATCCGGAGAATGAAAGGGTACTCGTATCCAAGACTGTCGTCACTATTTTATTTTGACCAAATCAAACGATCATTTGAAAGTGGAAAAAATTTCAAATAGTCAATTTATATAATGTGTTTTGTTGATTTGGTGACCTACCAGTCTTGAGCGTGATTGTAAATGTTGGGACCCTCAACTGGCGGAAGAGGACTTAATAAACGAGCCACCAATGCCCAAACTCGCTTGTAAAGATCCAAATGTGTCATTCCGTCAGTGACTGGGATGACGATAGGGGTTCCGAATAAAACAGGATGTGACTTTTGAGAAGCAAGAAAGTACGACTCCTGCCGCATAACTTTGCGGTGAACCGCAATCAAAAATCTGTCTTTGAGATGACCTCCTTCAATGGTTGCGGAAGTGCTACTCCCATTAGCGCTGCCACTGCTGGAGTAGCTGCTTTGTCTGGAATGACTTGGGCCAGTGTTCCCGTCAGCCGACGAAGGACGAAGAGTTGAGCCATTGCTTTGAGAATTTTGATTCTTGCTCGACGTCAAGATCCGCTTGATCTGTTCATCTTGGTCATGACCGTCACTCTTGGAATTCTCCTCCAACTGATTGCAAACCTCGTACGCGTAAACAGGGCGAGACACAAATGAACCTTTAACCCTTTGGCTGTCTTGAAAAACGTTTGTCACTCGTGATTGTCGGGCGACGGCTAGCAAGATATTCTCTGGAAGAAGATTCCACATTTTGGATGGACGGGAATTGACCAACTCACAAAGCTTCTTTTTAGCATCACAAACGAGATCCTCAGTTCCAACCAACACACCATATCGTGTGGGGGTCTTTCCGTCTTGACGAACAACTAGAGATTTAAGAAAAACGTTTAAATTAACAACAGGCTATTAACTAAACAAAAAATTGGGGCAACGGTATATTGAGTTATCGTACCTATAAAATCGCACACCAAAACAGCTAAAAATTCAGAACAAAAAGGACCTCACTTGAAATAAATGAAACACTTTCTGGACTCTTCGAATGCATCGTGACGACTAAAACAATCAGGTTACCCGTAAATTAAAAGGAGCAAGATCCTTCGACTGGCCATTCCATATTTGCAGAATTAAGTCTCCATACTGCTTCGCAATGTGGCCCTTCATTCCCATCGGATTTGTTCGATTAATTTCAAACATATACCTTTTCTTGAGAAAATACAGGGTCAATGGTTTTGTGTTGGAGACACATTGAATAGCTGCATTCATGAAGCATGTGTTTCCTAAATTTGTGAGGCCAGTGACACCCTTTTCCAACTTTGTTACAGATATGGCACGTCGAATGCGTTGCTGCTCACTACTCCCCCCACCAGATCTGACGACTGTGGCAATTTCTTCCGGCCAAGTTTGATCCTTGTTTCGAGTCTCGATTAGTATAAGGGAGTTATCAGCAATACCAGCCTCCTCTAACGTCTGCTCTTCTTCGTCCAAGACAAACAGGAATGTCTGGTCTTCAGGATGAAGCAAGTCGAGGCGCGTGTCTTGGTGAGTGAGACGTAGTTTTTGACAAACGAAATTCCATACTTGAGTCATTCGCGTCTTTCGGCTGAAGGACGCCGTAAACGATAGAATCCTGCAACACATTGAAGAAAATATTTTATCACCTGTGTAGGCCTCAACGTTCCAACAATTTTTCCTCGTTTCGCGATAGTAACTCCATTGCAGTCATAAAATAATGAACAACTACCATGGACTTTTCTGTTTGCATTTTCTCTTTCTTCTTGCTTCAGATCGTAGTACTAATGGCGTCGACTTTTCAGAACGATTAGACCTTGCAAACTTTTCGAAGACACTGTTACTCAATTTCGACCTAAAAACCATACTTTACAATAAGTGCAAGGAAAGCCAAACGACGCCAACAGAATCATCACCCCCAAATTATGAATAGTGAAAAACGCAACCACAAACCAAATTTAAAAACATAATTATTGTGATATGACAAACCCAAAACAATCAGCAGCCTCTACCATAGCATTACCGCAAGCTCGAAGATGCCCTAGCAAAATGTAAGTAAGACATTGGATTATATCTCACCTTTTGGGAGGTGTAATACCAGAATTTTGGACGAAAGATATCGTAGTACTCAGGGCGGTCGCCCCATACATGCCTGCCATACCCGTCCAAGGAGTGCCAGTCCCGGGAGGAATAGCCTTTCCAACGGTGTTGCTCGGCTGCTGATGTCGGTACAAAAGTAGTGTGAGGGGGTACAGTTCCAAATCGAGCTTCTTCTCACTTTCAATGACCTGTTGAACAAATGAAAATAAAAATAGTTCAGCAAATGCTGTCGTGACATGCATTCATGAATTTGGATCTTTATTAGGCATCACCAGTCGTTGTGATTTGTGAAAAAAGTATGATGACCCTTACCTGTCGCGGAAGTGCAATACCTGCACCATACCACTGCTGTAACGCATTCCACAGTGTCTGTGGCAGTACTTTGAAATCCCTACCCTCCAAGATATCTGGGCGGATTCGGCCACCTTCGCCGGTTAGCGATGGCGTTTTTCCGGTGACAGGGGATGGTGCAACCAGAAGGTGATAATTGTCAATCGCACCAGGTCTTCGTTTACGACTTGCCGTTGAGTAACTAGACAAACTCGATCCGTTAACTGAACCAGTCAAACCCCGTCGAACACTGCCAGGAGAATTCACTGGGCTAGGCGTGCTACACAAGTGAGACAGAATATTTATATAGTATTCCATAATAAATTCGTGTAAACAGCAGAATTGTGATTTTCTTTTTAAAAAAACTCACCTCGAACTGTCAAGAGTTGTTAGTGATAGTGAACTAGAGCTTATTTTCGAATGCTGCGTCAGCGCCACTGAAGATGGTCTATCGGTAGACTCTGTTTCTTCATTATCTAAACCGTCAATTAAAAAATAAACTTGTAAGTACAATGGAACTTTTGATTTACGCGAGTTTCAGCTCAGTTAAATCGTGCATATTTCATACATACCGATTGAGTTAATAGAAGTAACTACGACGTTCTGACTATTGTCGTTAGCTACTGCGTTGTCGACGGCAGATTTTCTTAGTGACCAGCACGTCCTCGCGCTTCCGCTTCGAGTTCTGTTCTCGTTCACACCACCGTTATCACACACATTTCCATTACTACTGCTACAGCCTCCTCCGATACTTCCAGAGCTAAACAATTACAACGTTCAATTGATTAACAATTTGTAATTACTCAAATACACCGGTTTCGGCATCGAATGACATGAGAACTGTTCCAAGCTTACATCGAACTCAAACCAGAGTCACTGTTACTCATGACGGGAGGGTTCGGATTTGCGTACAAAACCCACGAATTCCACCAGTCCATCGAGATTATGTACCATATTTGGCCCGTCTGATAACCACGCTTCTCTTCACGAGAAAGCCAAGATGTTACTACGTCATACTCCTCCGCAGGATGTGACGGTTTCAAGCCAAAGACTACCTGGCAGACCTGTTGGGGTGAACAAATATTCTTGGGTTCGAGGACAACTAAACCAATTTTCAACAAATAAACTGAGGTCGTAAAATGCTAGTAATTGTTTACCTGATATATAAGAGTTAAGAACTGCTCCGGCAATGGAGTTGTTAAAGACCAGACTAGATATTCCTCCAACGTCATCCCTGACTTAGTTACAAAGCTACCCTTAATTTCATCAATATACAGTGAATCATCCTTCGTGACAGCCGCGACAACATCCTCTTTTGAGTTCTCAGAGATGGTGTCCAACATGACAGATTTCATGACGTGAATCATCTTTCCAAGTTCTTCCGGAGAGAGCAGGCCATCTTTGTCCAAATCAAATATCTTGAAGCAAACTAAACCCAAATCACATTTATTAATAAAGTTGTTCATTGAGCTTAATCGACTTCCAACTTCAACTACAACGTGCATGCAATCTGACGTACACTTTTGTCTCTCAATGGGTGGCCCCCTGGCTGCTGCAGATATGCCACATGCCATCTCCTTAAAGTCTACGTGACCATCACGATTTTCATCAAAAGCGTCAAAAAAGCCTTGGAATATGGATTCGGGCAGAGGAGGTGACACCAGAGGAAGCAATGTCGTCACATCCATCTTCCCAGTTCGAGAATAAGACTGCAACTGCCAGTACCGCTTTTCAAGCTCAATGATATCCTCTTCTTCCACTACATGATGACAAAAACAGCGATGAGTAAAAACTTGGACTTGGAAACTATACCCGCAAAAGTGAATCAAACTTACAGTGTGTGACTCCTGCAAGAGTTTGATAAAAGGTGGGAGTTTCATGGTCGTCGGAAAGCGTAAAATGACTATATCCGTAACCATGCGTATTCTTTTTGTGATGCTCTCTTGCAATCAACCACGACGAGATAGACGTTGAATTTGGGTATTGCAGTAGCCAGCTACGAAATTGGTCAAACTCTACTGTGGTACTCTGCAACAGTAAAAATGAAATTTTAAAATATGTTAAATATAGAACCAGCACGTCGCAGTGAAATAAATATCGACATGCATACCTGAATAAAAAGCTTGTACAAGCAATCAGGTATGGTACAACCTTCAACCTCTTGTACGAACCTAATAAATTCATCCTTAACTATTAGGTTTTTGTCGTTGCAGTAGAAGGCGAAAATAACTGCAATACCAAAAAATAGATTATTATTACAGCACATGAGGCCAATATTCTTGAACAAAAGACTGTCAGGCACATTGATCAAATCACTAACATTTTATGATTTCCTCCTGTGATCCTTTAGTTAATAGCACCAGTGCACTCACAAGGTCCTTGAACTGAATTCCTTTTGTGGTACCTCCGCATGCCAGATAGATGTCCTGTAATTTAAAAAAAATCAATTACATTACATAATATGCAAATGTTTTAACTGATTCCCACTTCTGACAAAATCGGACATACCCCAGCAATTGCCGACGGAAACAAATCTCCCAGCACTTCACGAGCAAATGCTTGTTTGCTCATATGACTATTTTGAGTTACGACCCTTTTGAAGGCATCGTACAGCCTTCTATACTCCGCATCAGTGACTGTGTAAAAAATACAAACAAAATAAACGTAAGACTCAGACTCAGAAATGCAATTACTACTACCCCACTCAACCAAAATAAAAGTAACTGGAGGTCATCCTTACTGCGGGCTTTTGCCTCCTCGTATGTGATGCAAACAGCCTTGGAATCCTTCGTTCCCAAGTAGCCCGATATCGAGCTGATTATTGATTTAAACATCTTGAAGATGGAATCCAACTCCTTAGTATTGACGACTTTAGCAGTTTACTTCAACGATGACGGCGAAGCTTCTTTCAGACATACTACCCACTTTGTTCATCAAAACACAAAAAACAAACAAAAAAATAAACTAGCCACACACATGTCGTGACTCACATCACCGTTCCTTTAAACTTGTAACTGCAGTAACAACACCGCTGCACCACCAAACAACAAATTAACGGCACCACAGGCCTTGTTCCTCACAGTCACTCCACTTAATTAGCAAACTCATATTTGATTAACGTTTGACAGACAAGTGGCAATAACTAACTAGATGTTTCCACAGATTGGCAATAATTGATGATGACTGCCAATTCACTTCCGTCCTTTCCTTCGCTATTTATCGGCAACTCCTACTCACGGATGACCATAATTTCTGCAACAACAACAACAATTATGATTGCACGTTTAGTTATCGACCTCTGAAGAGTTTACAGTGATTATAATCATATTAAATATCCCAAAAGTTTAAATGCTGTTGGCGGCTAAAGGAGTTGAGGAAGAAACAATCCACCTCAATTCCATCTCTCAGAAACAAAAACTTTTGTCATATTTTTATAAATCAGAGTCCAGTCTCCTAGAAGAGAATCTGATGGATGGAAGTTACTATCTCACGGAAACCAACTCCAGTTATAGCACCAATAATTGACTACTGTCAGTTTGCTTAAAATTTCTATTCGATAGCTGCAAACAGAATCCACCATCAACCATCAAAAGTGACTTGCGATGGTGTATTACAAATAAATCGATGATAATCAGTCACCAGAAACAGGATCAGTCTAAACCTGCTTGCCAAGAAAAAACCTGGGTTAAGGGTGACTAAAATGAAAACGTATGATGGTGCTGTTTCAACTATACAATACACACAAGAGTTTAACAATTAGAGTTCACATGACAACTGTTGGTCCTCGATTAGTATTCACAAATGATTCTCTCTTTCCTTACTCATGTAATCTAATTCAACCAAACCATACCGCCCACAAAATTTATAATGAAACCTATGTTCAATGTTCGAAAACTCCAACTCACAATTAATGAAATTATCTAGATCCAAACACACGATGCAAGAGGTACATAAGATTGAAGACGTTGAAGGGAAAATCCCAACACAACTGATAGAACAGCAAACTACACATCTAACGTTCTGACTAGCCAAATTCGCAACCCTCAAACAGAATGTGTCCCAGATACTCCTCCACTCGATAACTAACAATTCCTCCCTTCAAGCATCAGGTTAGTCTCACTCAACAACTGAACAACTGTTGCCTTCAGTTCCTTCGAACAAAACCGAAAATTTTGGGAGATCAAGTAAATCGCAAGTTTACCTCAAACCTTAACACCTAAATCAAGACAAACTCAACTAAATCTGCACAAAGCGATTGGCAAAACGCGTGCCATTTACCTCCACAAGATTTGTTGACAAAAGGAGCGCTACAGGGAAGGCGGTTTCACACTTTTAACCACCAATTTGCTCAGCTGACTCAAAACAAAAGATTGCAGCCAGCGTCTCACTGCCCTCGTCACCGACATATTAACCTAACCTTTACGACGAAACTTGAGACAACCAATGACTAGCCCCAACACAAAAGAAGGATAATTAACAATTACTATAAAGTCAAGACATCCTCTTTCCTCTTACTCTGTCCAACATGATGATGAGATTTGTGAGCAGCAGGAGCCTTTAACTTCGCAATATTCTGCAACAACACATTTCTCTACGTAATTGGACAAACTTCAATTTTTACCTTCCTTCCTCCAACCAGTAATCAACTTCTTGTATCGCTTCAGTTTTTTTCGCACTTGTGTCTGTGTCGTCGTCGTGTGTCAACTGAGAAGGGGGAAAATCTCCTTGCCGTCAATAAGATGAATATTATTCCGTGTGTGTCCTACCCATCATCGTCATCATCACCATCACCATCATGAGGAATACACGGACAGAGGGATGATGATGATCATGTATTTACTCAGTCTGCTCTCAAAAAACTACACTCATTCACAACTTTTTTTTACTACAACTATTCGCAATAACATGGGAGTGTGTGCTCAACAAAAATAGGACAACTTCGTTCTCTCTCTCTTCTGGACTGGAGACTAGTTTTCTAGACAAGGATTCAGATTTACCGCCACTCACCACATCCCTAAGGCTCACAGAGTGAAAGCAAAGGATCTCCGTCAAATTATATATAGACCTACTACAATGTTATATAAACCTTGCCTTTTTTCCTGGAGAACAAAGGCCTTTGACGCCCACGCCCACGTAAGAGAAGCACTGAATTAAGAGATTAGTCTGGAGTCTTTGTGCGTGTCCAATTTCCCATTTTCGTTCACTGGATTGATGCTTCCCAAAAACTTGTTGAAATATTATGAATAGGTCTTTCCAAGAAGACCTTTGCATGCAAAATTAAATCAGGGTAGCTTAGCTGACGTCAAAGTGAAAGTTCGAAGGATGCATTGTGTTCTTTTTGTAGTCTCACGTTTTACTCCTGGTTGGATTTAAGTGTGATTGATGAGTAAGGATTCTTTGCACGTACCTTTGACACGACCAACGTTTCTAAAATATTAACACCATGTTCTGCCCAGAAGCGAGGCTGAAATTAGCTTGGAAAGTTTTTTCTGAATGTTCAATTGTCGACACGACGCCCCTTTATCCAGAAGAAAGTCTGTAGTTTACAAACGTAGAGTTGAAGGCGCCTGGAGGTTTTTGGGCATCAATTAGTGATTATCATGATGACAACGACGAGTTTTTAAATCAAGTAGTCATATTATCTCAAGAGATATAAGGTTAAAATGGACGTACGCTGCTATCTGACGAGTATTGAGCGTGTAACCGATATGATGTTCATCTCTGCGTTGATAAGGCATCAATGGGTAAGATAAGTTGGAGTTATCTTGAAATGATTATATTTTATTACAGCTGGCTCTCTGCTATCTGTGTGTACGATTTAGACGAAATCATGAAATGAACTTGTTTAGGAAAGTGTAATGCATGCAAATCAAGCCCAAATGACAAGTGCAAACACACAACGCGTTTGGGGTGAAATCAAAACCAACGGTCGGGACTCACAGGCAGTCACAGGCGTTTAATAAATTACACCGAATAGTACTCTTTATTGGAGTCAACATTCCAACTCGCTCAGTTATCCATATCATACATCATGTACTCAAACACGCATCAACGACAACAACACGAGTCCATATTTGGTATGCAGAGATTGCTTGGAATGGTTCAGTGGAAACACAGTCGTATATAACATAGCAGTGATAAACTTAATCAACTTCTCTTGCTGAAGATTCGCGAGACCGATATAAAATACTAGAGACCAGAAAATAGAAACCGAGAGAGCATATACCGGAGAACGCATCACAAATTGTAATAATGTGTCACAGGAATGGATCAATAATACGAATAGGACAAAACAACAAAAGTACTTTGATTGGTGGACATCAATACGTGTGTGGTGTTGTTTCATATCAACTCATACATTCATGCTGAGCGACTTTTTATAGGAACTTGAGGTTTCAAAGCTCGTCGTGTACAAAGGACTGAAGGATATTGAGCCGCTTCTGGAGTGTCTCCTTTTTGTCGACGGACACCTTGGTTTTGCGTAAATTCTCGACTCGCTGAATTTCATTCTTGACGAATTCGTCTCCCTTCTCAAGAACCTTCTCCATGAGCTTGATGTAGATGTTTGCCATTTCCTCGCTCTTTGGCGAGTCTACCCCCTTCTCCAAGAGATCCTTCGCTTGCTTCAGCAACTTCTCGCGGAGCTCTTTGTCTCGCGATTTGATGAATTCCCCGGCAATCTTGTCAAAGTCTTCGATGCACCCAGGTAGGCCTATGTACACCCCGGTTTGACCTTTGACGAAGGCGATTATATCATCCTGCTTGAACTCCCCGCTGTACGTGATCGGATCCCGCATTCCCTTCCGAAACAGTTTGAGAACGGGAAAGTCTTTCGCTTTCACTTCATACTTTTCGGCGAGGTCGGCATTGTCCTTCTCGCCGTAGTCCTTCACGTTGACTTCTGCGACGAGAAGATCGTTGACTCCACGTGTTGCCTCAGCAACTTTCCCGAACTCGTCATGCTTCTCGCCGTACGGGTAGGCAACGTCGAATTTCACGAGGGTCGCTTTAAACTTCCCAAGTATCTATGTGAAACATTGACAACATAAAAAACCATTACGAATTACGAACAAACTGGAGTGGAACTCTCCACATTATTCAACAGCAATAGCGCTCATTATCATTACAATGTATACATTCTACGTAAAAGTTTTTTATACTATCCTATTCGATCATTACATAGTATTGACATTCCAAAGTGTGAGAAAGTTTTGTTATATAAATGAATACACGTGTTTTAACCTTGATGTTTAAGAGTTGGGAGTTGTGTACCTCATCATAATTCTATATTGTCAACACCATACCCTCACCGGATCACAAATATACATTCTCAATTGGAAAGCGCTTGCCAAATTCTATTTGCCATGTCGATATGTGTGGACTGGTGGCATGCATTAATTTTTTAAGCGTTCGATATTTCATGAAGCGTGACAGCTCACTATACAACGCACCAACCCCATATTGTATCATACCATTTCGCTCCATATACTGTAAGGTGAATTTTTCGCTTGTGCCGACAGTGACCATGACAATGTGTGGAGAAAGCATAGCATGAAAGCCAGGCTCGCACACCAAATTATAAGAACCCATCCTTTCTTTCTCACCGTATATCTTGACAAGAATGCCAATACAAGATTATCGATCGCTCCGCTATAATTAATTGTAACTAACGACAGCTGCCCTAGCCCAATTTCAAAGAGTATCCAGATGCCATCACACAAACACTGGATAAAGAAGCTAAGCTAACGCCAAAGACGATATTACCTTTTCGAAGGAGTAATCATCTAGCGGGATGCAGCCTTTACAATTTGTTGCTCCGACCACTTCCACGAGAAAGTTTTGGAAATACAGGACTAGCACGTATGGAATTAAACTGTACAAGCGCGTCGCCATATCGTGAGGTTGGGATTCTCCGTTTGGCTTTCCAACGAATTTCAAACCTTGATCAAACACGAAACCCTCATTAGACGCTTCAACTCACCATATCATTCATTGTTTTTTTAATTGAAGCAACATCTAAAGGTCTACAGCAAGAGAAAAAAGTGAGTAATAGTTAGAATCTTGACAAGCTTACCGATGAACACAAAGAACACGTCAGCAGTACTCTTAACACCAATTCTTTATAGATTTTCTTGTAATACCGTACAATCTCCTTTTCTTATAGCGCCAAATATATTATATTGTTCTCCTCGTCTTGTGAATACTGTTGAAAATTGCAATCTACATAAAAATATTAGAGAAAATGTGAAAGCAAACATTAGTTTACAAATGACCGTTTAAATGTAGTCAAACACAGTACTATAAGCTAAACATCACACTAACCTCAGTCAATGTAATCCTCTAAGCTTTCTTGTTAATCTCTTCTTCTTCTGTTGTAATCCCCGTTAACTTCAAAAGATATGGGTCTAAAAATTCAATCAGAGAGAAAGGCACCGGTATTTTAATAGCAAATTGGCAACAAAGTTGCAACTTTCCCAGCGAATGCTCCTATTTTACTATTTTAAAGTGTATTGTGCAATTCCGTAAACTCACAGTCAAATCAGCAGTGGGTGAAATCCTCTAAACAACTGAAAGGAAGGGTAGGAGGACTTTCTCTTCTCACCGCAAACGTCTTCCTTTTGACAAGGAACTTGGACTGCTGCTGTCGACCAAGTAAAAAAGTCAGGTGGTGGTCGTGTCTTGTCAATCTCCGTGTCCGTTCTTCTTCCTTGCAGCTACAAGACTGCGTGTCACTGTATCTCGGCTTCTACTCCACTCGCACTCTGCAATATTCATAGAAGCCAGCTTCACGTTTTATATATGCCACATTGGCAAAGCGGTGTTTCTCCTGCGAAACTACTAGAACGAACTCGTTGCTGAAAAGGCTTGCAAGCAGGCTTCCGATATAGTTATTTGCACGTCTTCGATTGATTGCTTTGTAGAACAACCTGAGTTCGGTTGGTGTTCGCAGGTTTCAAAAGGAACCTGGATCTCATTTCATATACCTAATTACAGGATCTTGTGTCTCATGATCCACTGAAGTATGCAAAACTGCAGGGCATGCAAATCTTACGTGCCATTGCAATTTGCAACTCGTGAAGGTGGATAAGAAAACCGTCCCGATTTAATTAGCAAATGCATAGAAACCGTAGATTATCATGTAATATTGCCACGATGTAGTTCTCCAGTAGCAAAGGGAATTTTATTAGGTAGTCCAAATATTCCATAAAATGTAGCATGAGCGTGACCGCCATTCTGCCATGCATCCATAATTCCTGTGCATTACCATTTACCAAATATAAAGGTTTTGCAAGTTAAAAAATGTATTGGAGAATTTACTTTGTTGCAGTTGCACACGCTGCACTAATCCGCTTCAAAATTAATCTTGTGAACCGAATACGAAATATATCATTTCACCCATAGTACAGCATTTAGTAATGTCAGCAATTCATCAAACTGAAATAAAATTTGCTTAATCCCAACACGAGCTATTTTCCGCAGCCGGAATGTTGCATGATTGCATAATATAATGCTTTTGTTGAATCTATAAAAAACCGCTGGAATGTAAGCATGCAGAAGTTAAGTAATGTTTATTAACTTCAGCGTTCGAGATATGAAGTTATACCCCGAACACAGACTAATTAACGTTAGGAATGCGCACTAATGGATGCACAATACTGCGTAGTAAGCATACTGATGTGGTTGGATATTTGACTACGTATCAACTTGGAAATTGGTTACGGCACTCCCGGCGTCAATGAGATAAGGATAGACGCGCAAGTGGTAATAGCGGATAGAACACACTTAAACTTGTACAAGCGGCGAATTGCTATTGGTTGATGCGTTACAAAAGAGTTGGATGCATGGAACAAGAATTGCCTCACTGCAAAATAATATACATACTTCATACCTCCTCTCTGCTGTCACATCTCCGCCGTGGTATGGTAAATTCACACCAAAATTGACAACCACGACGTTTTATGTCTAGAGTGGGAAAAGAAGTTAGAATTTTCCTTTAAACTGCTCTGGTGCTATTCGTGGTAAGATTAGATGCGATAGACATAAAACATTAACTTGAATAGAGGTCGGTTGTAAGAAAAAATTGAACTTGTAATGTTAAGCAGCGTTTGTATGTAGCCATGAAGATGGATGCCAGCGTGCTTGCTCAATTCAATGCTTACAATCGCGTGATAGAGTTGTGAAGTTTTATGAATTTAATTTGCCATGAGAAAAAAAACTTGGATGAAGTCGAGAAGTTTATATTGACAGTGTATTATAAATACAATGATTTTATTTATGTAACATTATTACATACAAAGATGAATAATGCAATCGACGACGGTCGTGTGAAGTACACGTAATTTATATCCGTACACACTAGTAAAAGTCGGGGGTTTTAAACGTATACAGAAAAATGTACAAATAACACCATTTAATTCGCACCATCTTTGATTACTCTTCTCTTTCTTTCTCCAATCTCTCTCATTCTCCAGAACTTAGCTAATTCGTTAGTTATATGTACAAAAAGACTTGGTTGAATCAGATATTCGACTCCGATTCATAGTAACTGCGTTTCTTTACGGTATAAATATTATGCATTGTATGTTAAACATAGACAAGAAGGCATACTCTGTTGTATGCAAGTTACTCACGTCTGTTACGTTACGAATTTTAACTATAGAGACAGTTGTGAACAATTGAGATTTGAGTTACATTTTCACTGCTTACTTCAACAGTGCGGACACTTGATCATTCTCGACAGATGTGCTACACAAGCGGGGTGCAAGCACATTGTAAAGCTTTTTTCCAGGCAGCGCAGACATCAATCTACCCTGCATTCAGTCAAACCTTCCTAGATCATCTACCATCTTTCCGCCTTACGATAATCTTGCAGGCATTGCAATTTTGCAACACTTGCAATTTCACCCAATTGACACACTCGTACGCGACCTTCTCAAATCATTCATTTCTATCACGATGTACTTTACACGTTGTCACCGTAGTATTTTAGTTACGTGTTTTAGTAAGAGAAAATCAGTAATGACGATTTCCACTTGACTTTCAGTCTTCTTAGGGACAACGTCACGGAACCCCTAATCTGACAACTAATGCGACAAGAACTACAGCTAGTTGAAGAAGAGATGATGAGGAAATGATTCTAGCATACCTAGTTCTTACATTCCTACTACCAGTGAACATGAAAAATCACACAACATTAAATACAGTTACATTGATTTTTATACAAATTTTTATAATGTATAATATAGTGCTCAAGAGTTTTGATTTTTTTCTCGAGTGAGCTCTTTGGTCAGTTGTATTCTTCCCGCAGGACTTCTTGTACAATATCTATTCAGTCTACTCCTACGGAACTACAAATACCCTTCAACAGTCGAAGGCAAAAATCGTTCTTTGAGTTATTTTTTTCTTTTGAACAAGATGAATGTATACACAGAATGTTTTACGAAACAACTTTGTTATCAACATGTAAGGAGGCTTGTGAACTATCAGAATTTACTACCTCAAAATACTTAAATACCTATACAAAGAGGCGAAAACACAATTTCTTGCTAACGAAAAAATCTGTATCACGATGTGTTGACCACAATACAACAGTGCTGTACGGCGAATGCCGACTGTTCACTATATATATATATATAAAGCATAGTCGTTGTGTAGCTAGAGTTAGTAGGTCGACTTAGCTCACTCTAATTTGAAACGGCATTTGAAACCTTTAGCAGCCTCAGGACATCGTCATTGCAGCAATAATTTGGGGCTTTACGCTGCACTAAAATAGATGTGCAGGAGACAAATAGAGACTAATTGTATGAGTAGTACTGATTACACTTGTGTCTTGTAATTATCTGTGATTCCTGAGGTGTTTCGCACACTTAATAATTGTCAGTTAGAATCTTACAAATCTGCCTACTCGCATCACTGAGCTTAGGAGATGTGAAAGAATTAAGAAAAACAACTTTGCGTGACCTGACTTGTGTAAAACTAAAATTCTTTGTGTCAAGTGGTCCTACCACATTTTTCCCCTTTTAACCAATAGTTAATGCCATTACATCCTACCTCAATATTTTGAATTGAATAAGTTTTCTTAACCACAGAAGATATCCACGACCCTTCGACGTAGCAGCCTTTTACGTATAACAGTATACCTGTATACGTATATAAAGTTTTGAGTCAACCAGCGTAGAAGATGCATGCAAGAACATAAAAATTCACACAATTCACCAACTGAACCCACTTCGCCAAATGACTTCGTTTTAGTCTAGTTTAAGATTTCACTCTAGGTAATTTTTAATTCGTGCGCACATTGTGTTAGAGATCAGCTAAAAGCGCGATTGCAACTCTACGTGTGTGACAATTGTATGAAGTTTCTCATTGCAGAAGGTTTTTCGAGCACTTTCATGTGACTGCATTTGCAAGCTGACTCAACAAAACGAGTATACAAATTTTTGCTTGGAAAGAAACTGGCAAAAACAATTTGGTTTCAGTTCCACGACATTCACTGGTAATAATATCCTACTGATGGCTAACCATTATAACAACAAGACCTAACTGAGTTTCATAGTATCCAAAATGCACACGAAGGGAAATGCGTACGTTGTCAGTCTTCATCCATCATGATCCCCAACATCTCGTCGAGGATCTCGAGGAATCCTTTGAAGGAGTCTTCCGCCTTAATGTCGAGAGCGTAATATTTTTTTCTCACAATATTATGTCCTTCAAGAATGGTCACAGCGGTAGAACATAACTTGGATAGTTCCGGTTGCCCTTCACACTGAAAGTCTCTGTAACGCGAGTTCTCAAACCGAAGCACATCCTTAATTTCCGAGTTGATGAAGAGTTGGAGTTTCGACTTGTCGTCGTCCGACAGAAGATCTACTTTCATCATCAAACCGACGTGGGGAATTTGCAAGTTAATGTAGCACGCGAGTGGGGTGAGGCAACTACCAATGAAGTTGTACCCGTTTAAACCCATCCTTCCATCTCGAACAAAGACGCCACAAGGGCGAAAGTTTTTAACGACTAGCATTGTTGCGAAAACTTTCATTGATTTTGAATGGATGTTGGAGTGAGTTTCCTGCACACAAACACATGAGTATGATATGAAATGTAATAAAAAATGCAAAATGCGTGAAGTGTGTGAATTTTCAATAAAAATGCTGCAAAACTTACTCCTGGACAATCGAACAAAATATAGTCACCCTCTTTGACTTCACCAATTGAGCTAAATAGCCAGTCCGGATTTTCTAGAATGTACCTATAAAAGTCAGGTGTTTCGTTTATCAGTGTTTTCTTTGTCAAGAAAGTTTGGTAAGCGGAGATTATCATTATGATGATACCCTAGAGCAAGCTCAAATCCAGTTACAGTTGAGGATGAAGGCGTTGGCTGTCCAGCTTCGTCGACCTCTTCGGTTTTCACAACATCGCGAATGTCAGCAACAGGGTGGTCGTAAGCCAGCTCACTGGGAGACGGATCGAGATTGACAATCCGCATCTTCCTTCCCCTGGACTCTGCATACTTTGCCATCAACTTGCAATAAGTACTCTGCCCCAAATCAAGTACATAAAAGATCTCATCAAACTGCATCCCATCTCATCACTATCATCACGAAATGCCAGATCAATTTGCAACCAACCTTGCCGCTGTCCTTGAGGCCCATAATAATTTGCGCGTAACGCATGATTGCCACCGAGATTCGGGCGAACCAGCAAATGGCAAAGCAATCCAATTTGCAACGGTAGTCAGTCGTCTCAAAATGGCAGTGTAGTCAAAATCATTTATCCTCTTCCTCAACTAGACAAATGATGATGGGATGTCGGTATCATTGATCGCGGAAAGTGAGCGCTGTTCTTGTACGTCAATCACAGCTTTGTCTTCAACGTCTTTCCCACAGAAAACGGCACTCCTACAAAATCAAACAATTCTCCGTAAAAATAAACCCTGCCAATACAATGGCGTTGTGTGCAACACTTCAAACCATTGTAATACTCGTCTATTGCCAGCAAATCGTGTTTGTACAAAAGCAAAATGAAATCCTGCCAATAACTGATGAGTCACGACTATAATAATCAGACAACCGTGAATGACTCAGTGGAGTACCTTCGAGTTTTGGGATGTCCACTCAAACGTTGTTAAGCGTAGTCAGTGACAAGAATTCACTGGATTCCCAAAAAGGAAACGGGTCAGAGGTGAAGTTGGCTACATCCTTTTGTCAGTCGTTGTGGCGATTGCTCGGCGATCTTCTCCTCTTCTCAAGTTCCTCAACCCGTTTGACAACTGAAAAG
>JAHZMW010003687.1:0-13966 GCA_027743745.1 Alloscopus bannaensis | reverse complement strand
TTAGATGTATTTTGATGCGAAAGATACGATAGCCAGTGGCTTGTGTTGTGCCATTAAAGTCTGCCGACCGTTGCAGATAGAGGATTGCATATTGCACTGCAGTGCAAGTTACCTTGCGTTGAAAGATTTAAAAAATGAGTTTTTCAAAGGATGTGCAAATGACTGGCAAGGTGTGATATAGGTACGTTCGGAGAGACGTTGTCGGAGTTTTTGATGTAAGCCGAAGTATAAAGAAAGATTTGTGACAGGATTTGTGTAGCTTATTGGTGTGTGGCGTCTTGAGGTAAGAATTCAAGGATGTTAATGAAAGTGCATTAGCCAAGGGCACACGAGGATGAAGTTTCATATTATGACAAGTGACAAAAGTACAATTAAACCATATCCTGTTGTACATAAGGTATAAGTTTTTTTGTATTATGTGTAAATGGGAGGTAGCACAGACAGAGAAAAGAGGTTGACCACAGATTTGCATATAGAAATCGAAACGCTGACTGAAGTAGAGAGGGAGGGAGATAGTCCATTGTTTTCGTCTCGAGTTTAACATTCAGAACGACTCATAAGCTCACTTTCGGATTGAGGATTTATTGATACGCCATGACCACATGCACTGATGCCTGCCGCGGTTAAGGAGTGCTTTTTTAGTATATTACCAGCATGTCACATTTTTTACATGGTAGAAAGTGGCTCTGAATCGAACATGGGAAAATGTATGTAAATATAGATTTCTGTTTAAATAGAATCTTCTCATGGGCAAATCAATGGTATCAAAGCATTTAAACAAATTTGCAGTCAACTACCTCCACCCTTCATAAATCTTGACAAAAGTGAGTAAACATCGTTTCTGCTTTCTGCTCAACCCAAATATACATCTTGAAAAGACTTTCCTTCCAAATAATCCTAACATCGAAATACGATTCATTTTTTCGAATTTCTGAATGAGAATGGGTGCTATATTTATGAATGTGAAATTCATATTTACTCCGCTATGCACGTTTGTGTGTACAGATAACTAGTTCAGCTTTACATAGTTTTTGCTCGTATTTGCGTAATGTGAAACGTGAAAACGATCAGATAAATATAAATGGGGAGTGATGAGGAGATGTTGACGTTATTGTAGCGGAACCATAAAAGCCTTTCTCCAAATATTCAAGCATTCAAGGTTCAAGTCCGCTGCAGCAGGAATTAAAATCTGCTCTGCATTTTTTCAGCTGCATCCAACAGCTTAACAAATGCGGTAGTAGGAAATCATTCAAGTATATTATTATATAGCGTGTTTTAAAGGAATTAATGACTTTATGTGAAATATTTAGTTTTACAGTATTCTACAAGTATTTCTTGTACTAAGCTTATTTTCCGTGTATTTATTAGACATGTCTGTAAACTGAATGTACACTACATCTCACGTTTGTATTTTAGCACTCGGGAAGAAATATTATTAGATATGAGTAAAAAAATTTGAAATCAATTTGCCAGAAATAAGCGTATCATCTTCTACATCACCAGAGCATGGAGTATCATCATCGGGATGTGAATGTAATCGATGATGAGTGTTAAGCAGCAAAGTGAGTCTTATTATAGCGAATTTGATTCGAAACGAATTTCTCTAACCAGCCTTCCTTTCGCAGTGCACGGCCGCACGCCCCGCGTGTATTCTCGTAGAAACTGCAAAAATTCAGGATATAGAAATAGAATTTGCTGCTAGGTGCCTGCATCATTATCATTGCAGGTACATGATAATCGTGAGACTTACAAAATGAGCGTTGTAAATCTAGATGTAATTGTAAAGTGGGACGGCGGTGTGCATGGATGCATGTTCTTTTTTATGCATTCGGACGCAGTCTATAGTGGTTATACGTAATACGCGCATGTTTAGGAGAAAAACGTTTCGTCAAATTTTGATTTTTTGTATCCTAAATCTAAAGCGAGAGAAAGGTGAGAGATATGAATTTAATCTTTGTGAGTTAAAATACGCACCCAAAATTTATATATGTACCTAATGGACAGTAGACTATATGCAATTGATTATTAATTTGTTTGGTTCGCGAGCTATTTAGAAGTCTCATTATTGGGTAAATTAAAATACAAAAATTAGTGGAATTCTGTAAAAATATAACAAGCAGATTGATTAAGTCTTGTAGCAATTACATTATGACACCTCGTTTGAGCCTTGTACCATACTTCCTGCTTCGTTATTTGCTTCACTTGTAAAGATTGACTTTCTCATTATATCCGCTTGCGCCGGAAATCATATTAGTATAATATAAACGTATGTGTACTAATCATCGCGCTATGGAGAAAACTATGTAGTCAACAAAAGTATCCTATCAATCACAAAAGAAAACGACACAGAGCTTCGTCCAGTAAATCATCGTTTTCTAAAACATTAAAATTTATGGTAAATAGTCGTCGGGGGGTTTTCTGCTGGATATCGCTGATGCAGAAATGTATAGAATAGAGTAAAGTATAATGTTCTTATGCGGAACAAGTTGTCAACTCATAAATCTACTCAAATGTTTTGATCAGTGTGAATTAGTAAGAACAAAGCTAAAAAGGTTCAGGGCACCGCTAGCCAGTGCCATTTGCCTTGAATATTGTTTGCAACGGTAGTTCGAGAAAACATTGTCATGAATGTTTACACATGAATTTACATTAACAATTTTGACACTGTCACTGCCGTGTAAATGGTCCAGCTCCACCTCTATCTAAATCGCAGCTAACATTTTCATTCAAGTTGGGATTACTCCAATAAACCACGGCAATCGCGGCAGTGCCAAAGTACAATATACTTTCGTACTCTTCAAAAGAGATAAATCACTGCTTTTACAGTATTTTTACAAAGTGAAATGCCGCAACTAAATATAAAGAACATGAATGGCTTTTTCCAATATTATAGGTTAGATGCAGGGATATCTTCAAGTCCATTGACATGGGATAAATTGATACGACAATTCTTTGGATTTGAACTAATCAAAATAAAACATCAAATCAGTGACTCATCAATGGTCACTTCTAGGGACAGAGGCCTTTGATAAGCAATCAGCAGTAAAACGTTATCGCATATATAAATTTCCGAGGTAGCCCATGAATGCTACTCGCTGAAAAATCGGAACAAAGATTAAAATCTAATCAAAGAAAGTTGTTGTCTTAATGTAGAAACCAAGAAAAAACTGGAGAGCTTATTAGTTTAGTTAGAAAGCTAATTAAAAATATGTATTTATTCTCTATAATTGACAATACTTGTAATAGACGACTCATCGTGTCGGGCTCGCGGAGCAACTCTGTAAACTGACCAGACCCAACAACAGTTTTAAAACAACATTTCAGTAAGAATCTACCCAAATTGCAATAATAAGTTAAACATCAGAAAAACGCTGGATTGTTGTACTGCAATCCGATATGGCGTTGCTCAAGATCCCGTTTTTCTTCACCCATTACAATGGCTACATAATTCTGAACTTTTTTTTTTGTAAAAACAATGCGTGTGTACGTTTGTTGTATTATACTCTCTTCCTCTTAACAATCCTTCGCCGTTTGTAATGCCGAGACCGCGCCTCGTTCCTAATCTTGTCTATGTCCGCTATCGACCCAAACGTGTCATCGTCCACTTTATTGGGCTTGGGCTTGGGCTGCTTTTTCTCATAATTGGAACTCGGAGCAGAAGCCCAGCCTCCACCGTAATCAGGTTCTGAGGGCCAGCCACCGGTGGAGTCCAGGAGACCTGGTAAATATCCCTCAAGATTTCTTGGAGGTGGTGCTGCAGCTTCCTCGTCGTGAATATGATTCTGAATCTGGGGAGCTTGTTGGTGGTGATTCAGAGGCTCCTGATGGTGGTGGTCTAAAGGTCCTTGGTGTTGGTGATCCAAAGATCCATGCTGCTGGTGGTGACTTAATGGTTCCCGATGGTCGTGATCCAAAGGTCCTTGTTGCTGGTGATGAAACAAGTCATTTAGGGCATCTTTCATTTTGTGCAAATCAACTCCCGAGTCATCATAATCCCCACCGCTACTCCCTGCGATAGAATTATACAGCTCGGGACGACGGCTTGGCTTGTTAGGACTGTAAAATGAGTAAGCGTCCTTGGTGGTCCAAGTGTAGCCTCCGCCTGTTTCAGGATTTATAACTGTCAAAGATTCCGGATTTTTTGGTAAAATATCCTTAATCATTTTCCCCAATTGATCCCAGTCCCCCGCAGAGGGCCAGTTGTGGTACTCTCCGTACCTTCCAGAGTTGCAGGCGTCAACTTGCCCCACTTTCGCATTCCATAAAATCAAAACAATCACTGCCTACATACAAAAACCATATTAAAATTATTTTTTAAAAAACACGTTAATAGAAATTGAGATTAAATTGATAAATTATAAATGCATACCACAGTAGGAGCAGATGTCACCTTCCACCTTCGCTTTGCCGTGCTCATTTTAACAAAATAAAAATTTTCAATTAACAATTACCACAAACACTCTCACTGCCACTTGCACCAAGAAAAAAACTCACTTTCAATTCCTACTCGCTCTCGTCACCAACTAAATAAAAAACTAAAGCAATTCTCCTTCTAAAGCTGTCGAAGGTGCTCCCTCTCAAATTCAGCTTTATTCCCTTTGTATTAGTGTATATGGGACACACGCTTCTAATCTCCTATTAAAATCTTCCAAGCGTGGCTTAGATGCAGAACGCTCTTTCAAAGTTATTCGTAAAAACGCATTGTTACATAGTCACACTGTGACTATACCCATTTCTTTTGATAACCTTTGTTCTCGCCCATTTACTTCAAACTATTTAATATATGTCATCCCCATTCACTTATTCACTGCACACTATATTCTGTATCTCAAAACAATATCTCCATTGTGTAAGGCGGTGGCGGCGCGGTGATGATGGTGGAGGCACATCCGCAATCACATCCCTTTACTGATCTCTGATATAATTCCCATTTGTCTAATGGATAATTGCTACGGAGGCACAGTTTAATCCGCACTTTTTTATTTGTAGGAAGCTATTATATAATGACAAGCCTCCTGGCTCTTTGTACCACACAGTCTCAGCTACGTGTGTGCGCTTGTGTGAGAAATCGAGTATTTCAAAAATCTCTTTCTTTAAATGCAAAACGCGTAAAAATGAGTCTTCCGTCTTCCCTCATTGATAATTGAGGTGTGATCGTTCTCAACGTCTCAAGTGATACCTTACTTTATGCGATACATATTTTTATACTTTTTGAGATATCGGAAGCAATGCAGACACACTGTGTTTCAAACATAAAGTTTACTACCTGTTTATCTATATAGCACCGTTGTAAATGTGTTTGCTCTCGATTTAATTACCTCGTTGTGAACACAATCGCCAATACCACGTTCACAGTTTCAAAATTGAATGAATATGAATGTCTACCTTGATTTGTACAAAACGTTACGAATTTTTGCATGGTTAACTGATGAAGGAGTAAAAAATTGTTACATTTTCGAGCGTTGTATATATTTGTACACAAAAAACGATGTGATATGTACAAAACTCTGTGCGGTACAGGTAAAACAAAAAAATTACCATGTAGAAAGTTTTTTTTATGATGTAAGCAAATACATAAATTTGTACTTTGTGATTTTTTCTCTAAGAAATAAAATAAAACATTGTTGTGCAGCTCTGCTTTAAAGAAACGTGTGTATGTGTGCGTGGTGCGGTCAGTGGGTAAACTAATCGTTTTCGTTTTTCATAGTCAACAAAAATAATAATAATAATATCGGCAGGCACACACACATTAAATTATGATTAAAGTACAAGTCTTAAAGGGACGACGTTCTTCAAATCAGATTTCAGAGCCACCACAATGTATATTTTCTCGCTTAGAATAGAATATAAAAAAGAGTCCACCCACTTGAAAACGCATAAAATGTCTATAATTTGTGAATAGGGTAAATGCAGTCATTTTCCTGCTATCTCGTGGTGATGCCTCCTATTTTATATTGCCCCCCTTGAAACTATACTTTCTTAGGATTTAATATAGTATAAAGGATATAAAATGTAAGATAGACGACTACTAGACTACTAACAATTACTTTATTATATTGCGTCCGCAAGTATTTTTTTGTGGAAAGTACAAATTTAATCTGTAGGTGAAACTTGACACTTTCCTAAAGTCATTACACTGACAGTGAGATTTCAAACCAAGTTCACGTAATTTCATGGTGGTCCTCAACATAAGAGTAGGGTGAGCGAAGACCTTTGTTGTGGTTCATAATTATGTAAGACGAATACATTATGTCATCTATCTTTACTACGTAACTACGTCACGTTGATTTAATGTTTAAAAAATAAATAAGTTTGACTATGTATAGCTATGCACAGACATCTTAGTTTCACGTCCCGGAGATCATGTCAGCCGCAAACTTTCCGAGCATCCTGCACGTCACGTCATTTACAGAAACGTGCTTCTCCTGGAGCACCGATCCGTCCACAACTCGCAACCTCCGCGTTCCTAAAACCCTACAAAAACACCACTAATTAATCCAAGTCGGCAAACTTGATTATTATTTACTATGTAGGTATTATAATTTTTACACACATTTGCTTTATGACCTTTACCTAAACTCTGAATCCACTACTGCTTCCGGATCATTAACACTCCTCCCAACCGGAGCAGTGCCTCCATACTTGAAAGCCGTAATGGTGGCATGCCTCATCACACACTCGTAGTACCCATCAGTCCTCGTCTCAAACGCCTCGCACCCCGGAAAATGGCCTGGCATCAACTTCCCATTCATTGTCTCCCCCATTGCCGTCGTGTTCTCCACAAGTTGGACCGCCAGCTTCAGCCCATCCAGCAGAGTCTTCGAGTCCACGTCATTCTCCAAATAATGTGGATCAATCATAGGATAGCTCAAAGGATTCTTGTCTCGAAGCCTAATTGTCCCTTGTCCCATAGGATGGTTAAGGGTGACAAGCTGGAAGAAAGAGTCGATTTTCCCTGCCTTTGAGTAAAATTGAGCAACTTCCGGTTTCAAGTTGAAGGCTCGACTTGTTTCTGACAAGATTTCTTCAGGCATTGTCACCGCGAGGACGTATGTATGAAGGTCCGGTTTGGAGGTGCGGCCGAGACGCTTCCCTTCTTCGGAGATGGCTGCCCAAGTTCCAGCGGATAAAGCGGTGCGCATGATGCCGTTGCCTGTGGTTAGCCATTCCACAAACGACATTGGGCTTATATCCCGCTCGTACACAATACCATACCCTTCTTTCACCAAAAAGGGGCCGATTAAGGCGCCATACTTGTCTTGAAGGGTTTGGCCTACGGGAAGGTCAACCTTTGACTTTATCTACAAAAGTACATTTTTAATTCTACATAACATTACAGCTTAATGACAATCGTATGTTAAATCAGCTTGTCTCAACTTGCTTCGCCACTGTCAGTTTACCATGACGGAGATACTCTACTCCAATCGCTTTTGTCGTTTGTCCTCTAAACAAGACTTTGGTGACGTGCGAGAACCTTCGAACGACGAGATTACGACTGTTTCGAAATGTCGCCGGGAGCAGCAACGAGTGATAAGCGTCAGAGCGACGGCCTCCCTTCATGTAAAGCTCCATGTTTGAAAAGCCTGCATTAACAAATGGCTAGTACAACAATGACTTTCGAAATCTGACATCTGAACCCAGATAAATTTTTTACCTTCTGTGTATGGGCCATAGGGATTTGGATCTCGAATTTTGTATCCCAGTTCCTCTCCGGCTTTGTTCATAAATTCTTGAAATTTAGGAAGCTCACTCCTCCCAATATTGAGAGGACCACCGATCCCGTGGTCGCCGTCTTGGAACCAACCATCGTAATTTTCCTGAGCTTTGTAGTATTTCAGCATGTTCTCTGTACTCCACCGAGCATCTCCAGTTTTCGAGGCAATCTCGTCAAACCCTTGAACATTTCCTCTAATATTGATCATACCGTTCAAAAGGCTGGACCCTCCCAGAAGCTTACCGGCTGGCCATAGTGAGCTCTGTTTACAACGAAAAACAACGTTACAATTTTCGAGCAAAAACTTTTAAGATAGGCATTTAGGTAATAATTTCAAACATTGTCGTTCATTCCGAAGCAAGCATTCCGTTGAGGCTCCGTTTTGTAGGCCCAGTCAATCGCAGGGATGTTGAATTGCAGATACGCCCAAAATGGAACATAGTGAAGAGGACTCGGCGCTGCTCCAGCTTCCAGCACGAGCACAGAGTGATTTTCTGACAAATATGAGGCCAGCGAGCAACCACAGGATCCTGCCCCAACTTTAATTGAGAATCAACAGTTTAATATTAAAAACAGGCTTGACAAGCTTTAAAGACTTTCAATGTTCGATACACTTACCAATAATAAAATCAAACACGTCTTGGTCACTCTCTAATCCCATTTCAAGTCTATTCAGCGCCCTGTCCTTTTCCGTGTGGGACCTGAAGCCGGGACTCATCAGTGCTACTAAAGTATAAACGAGAGCGCCGTTGAGCGCCAGTGAATTTGCCCTGGCCAAAAGAGAATCCATGTTTGAATAAACACAAGGTTCGTAGGAAATTTATTTCAAGATTCATGATATGAAATAGGGTCTGATTTCAGGTGAGCGTATACTAAAACGAAACCAAATTGAAGAGGAAATTCACTCTGTCACACTTCCTTTAAAGGGACATACATACCTCGTCTATGGAAAACGGGACTTGATCCATTCCTGAATTTGACCTGATTTCGCATCTCCTATGGCTATCATAAAATGTTGAAACGGTATAAGATGCTCTCCACAAGCCGTATTGACAGTGATGCATTGCTTTGCATTCAAATCCGTAGCATTTCTTGAAGTGCTACTAAAATAAATACGCCCATATATTCAGGTTCTTAAACAGCAATGCCAAGGAGTATGTGTTGTAAATTTTGTGTCAGTAGTAAGAAACAATCAAGACTTTCATGAATCGAGATGTTGTCCATAATAAGTACACTGAAGAAATGTAAAGTAAAACTAAAAACTGAGATATTGACAGATTGCAATTTGCAATGATTGAAATACATGCATACGATTATATTTAAATCCTGCAAAAAGTAATTCACAATATGTACTTTGATCATTGAGCAACAATAAATATATTTTTACCAGAGACGTTTTGAGACCTTTTTTAAAGCTCTACTGCATTGTTAGTTCAGACTTTTTATACTCGCACTATAGTGCAATTGACAATCGCATTACATTTTTGCACACAATTGCTAGAAAAACCTTATGATCTTCCCAAAGTTTCCAAAATCATGTCTGCCGCAAACCCGCCGAGCATTCTACATGTTACATCATTGATCGATGTGTGTCGTTGTTGGAGCACGGATCCGTCCACAACTCGCAGCCCCGTTGTTCCCAAAACCCTATGTACCAAGCAGACAATTCGTTAAAAGTAAATTCAGATTTTTCACATTCTTTTGATCTTGTAACATTTATGTAGTACCTCAGTTGGGAATCCACTACAGCATCCGGATCCTCTAACCCTTTTCCAATGGGCGCTGTTCCAGCAAACTTAAATGCAGTGATCGTAGTATGTCTCATGACGCACTCGTAATACCCGTCACTCTTCCACTGGAACGTCTCACATCCTGGCAAATGTCCTGGCATCAGTCTCCCCCTAATTCTACCCATCCAAGTCGTGTTTTCCACAAGCTTCACAGCCAATTTCACCCCGTCCAGTAAGGTCTTGGTGTCATCCTCATTTTCCAAGTAGTGCGGATCAATCACAAGATCACTCCCCGGATTTCTGTCTCTTAGTTTAATTGTACCTTTTCCAATCTGATTGTTGAGGGTCACAAGTTGGAAGAAAGAGTCCACCTTTCCGGCTTTTGCAAAGTGCTTCAAGATGCTCGGTTTTAGATTGAAGGATCTCCCAATCTCCGCAGAAATTTCCTCGGGCATTGACACAGAGAGGACGTAAGTGTGCACATCCGGCCTGGTGGTGCGACCCAGACTTTTTCCATGATTTGTGATAATTGCCCAGGTGCTTTCTGATAAGGACGTGCGTAAAGGGCCCTGACCAGTGGAAAAGTAGGCCAGAACATCTTTCAGCGATATATCTCTCTCGTAGATACGACTAAAACCGTCCTCGACCAAGAAGGGACCGAGTAAGGCTCCGTACTTGTCTTGCAGGTATTGGCCAACGGGAAGGTCCAAGATGGGCCTTATCTATGCAAAAATCGATTATTACTTATTTTACCGACCTCGAGTGAATTAATTTAAATTTTGTAGTAATAAAGTTACCCCATGCTCCCTTAAGTGTTCCTTTGGTCCAATTCCTGATAACATGAGTATTTGCGCCGTTTTTATCGTTCCCGAGCTCAGGATCACTTCTCTCCTTGCCTTCGCCTCAAACAACCGCCCATGACGAATATACTCCACTCCAACGGCTTCAGTCGTGTGCTCTCTAAACAGGACTTTGGTGACTTGAGAAAACTTTCGGATTACAAGGTTCTCACGATTCCTGACAGCGGCAGGCTTCAGCATCTCGTGATAAGCGTCAGACCGACGTCCATCTTTCAGGTATAGCTCAACATTAGCAAAACCTAGGGAAAAACCGGTAGAAATTTTCGCATGTTCATTAGATTTAATTAATTAACATTTGGCACGCATCCACGCGTATTAGGGAATTTTCATAAGTGAAACTTTTATACCTTCCGTGTAAGGCCCGTACGCATTTGGATCGCGAATGGGATACCCCAACTCCCTTCCAGCTTCGTTAAAATATTCTGCAAATTTGCAGAGCGTGGGTCGTTCAATGTTGAGAGTGCCTTTCGAGCCATGTGACATCCGACTTGGGAACCACCCGTCGTAGTTCTCTTGGGCCTTGTAGTACCTCAAAATGTTGGACATGCGCCATCGAGGATCACCGGTTTTGGTGGCGATGTCATCGAATCCTTGGACATTGCCTCGGATGTTGATCATAGCGTTCAGTTGGCTGGAGCCTCCTAAAACTTTACCAGCCGGCCAGATGGATGTCTGAATTTGAAATATTATTTTAAAACGATAATCTTCTAAATTTGTTTGTGTCAAAATAATTATTGGATTACACATACATTGTTATTGAGTCCAAAGCACGCTTGCCTTTGCGGCACAGTCTTGTAAGACCAGTCAATCTCTGGAATGTTAAATTGCAAGTATGCCCACATTGGAATCATGTGAGCAGGGCCTGGAGCGCCTCCAGCTTCCAGCACAAGAACGGAGAAATGTGATGACAGCTCGGCAGCCAGGGCAGAGCCCGCAGATCCGCCACCAACTTTAATTTATTGTAATAATGAAATATTAAAAATTTCTAAGCATCGTGGATGATAAATGCTCACGAAAATGTGAATACATGTAATGCATGTGAATTGTTCTGACTCACCAACAATGAAATCAAAAATTTCCTCAGGATTCGCCGAAGCACCCAAATTTGCAATCTGATCCAGATTCCGATCCTTCTCTGCAAAGAACCTAAATCCGGGTACCAACAATCCCAAGATAGTATACACTATAGCCCCGTTCAACACCACGGCCAAGGTCGAGCCTTGCAAGGCATTTGCAAACTCTCCATTTTCCCTAATAGTTGGACTCATATTGCAAGATTCATGTGCAGATTCAAACTAAGCTGCCTATAAAATCGCTACAACAATCCCTCAAAGTTGCCTTAAAACTTCTTAAAAGCCAGCTTGTGGAATTGTTCTTTCAAATCCACAGATCTGGAGGTTAAACACAAATACGAACAACGCGAATTCCAGGAAGTTTACAGTGCAAAAGCGCGTGACTATATAAAACTAATAATATTTTATAGTTAAGAAATGCTCAGGAAAGTCCCACGGAAATGTATCACGAAATATTTAATACAGTGTTTGTTTTTTAAATTAAAGTGAGCCAGCCCACGCACAATAACGCAATGGAAGTTAGCCCATTGCGCCCATCTTCACTCCAGCAAAAAAGAGTCGTACCGGAAAGGCATAAAATGTACTCAATAAAACGTAAAGTGTACAGTAACAAATATATATAATTAAAGAAGTAACACTCATTAAATAAAATCCACTGCTGATAATTATTTATTTAATCGTTATTACACCATATTATGGCTAGTCAGCCATTCATTTTTATCCCTTTTCGCATTTCAATTTAATTGTTCTTGCTTTATTCCTAAAAGAGTATATACCTTCTTCATCGCTCTTGTGTCTCGTGTCTCCAAAAAGGTGATTCACAGTTCAACACTGCCCTTCATTACTCAAGCGGGACGAGAAAAGGGACGTTTAACACGTCTTAAATCATTCCTTGCCAAATAGACTCCAATTATGGAAAGTTTTGAGGATCTTTATCGCACGCAATGCGGAAGTTCAGTTTGGCGCAATAAAGTCAACATCCTTTATATCTAGAGCTAGATACCACACAGAATGCAGGCTACAGCATTGACTTTTTGTCAATTTTTTAAGGGTTAAGCTTACAATTGTCATCATAGTACTTATAATGTGATAATGTGATCCTTCAAAATGTTGTAGGCTTTGTGTGCATATAGAGCTCTTTATTCGACAACCAAAAAGTAAAGATGCGCATTTATACTTATTTACGTAAACCTTTAGTTTTGTGTACTCTCCAAATCGTTAGAGTTGTAATGGGTCGTATCATGTATGCTTGGAGGTAGCATGAAATCTTTGATTTCCTTCTTACAATAGCAATACAAAGAACTTGTCTTTCCTTCCTAACTCGTTTGCTTCCATTTGGATAACGTCCTAATCCTATAATCTTATGTAAAAATATTAGTAAGGTGCATCACGATCATTTTTGTATCTCGTTCCCAACGAACACGTAGGCTCTTAGTTTTTGCACAACCAAGACCACAATATATCTTAACCGTAGTCATTTTTGTTTTTGAGTTGGTTCAGTGATTTATTTGCATGTAACAACAATGAGTAAAATTCGCTGAATTATTCGACTTGAAGCAATTTGACATAATTTGATGTTTTGGAAGACAAAAAGCTTCAACACGAATTATGTGAATAATTTATCGGAAAGATAATTATATGAAAACGTATTAATAATCAAAGCGGCTTGTATGAGCAGTGAAGTTTGTGTGAGAACAAAGAAAATCTGTGGTTCACTAAAAGCTTGGAGCATGACCCTATTTCACAAATTAATTTGATCGCCTAAGTTCAAAATTAGATTTAAACGGGTTTCATCAGGTTTCATGAACAGGTAATTGTGAGTAAAACTGAAAAGCTTTCATAATGCAAGTTTCTTTCGTTTTCTGTGAATAAACCTTGAACATGATCACAGCCAAAAACCTCGATGAGACAAAGCTACACAAATAATAAGAGTGCACCCTATTGTCTCACCTTGCCCCAAACATTTGAAATCTAGCGGCGGCAATGGTTCAACTGAGGGCTCACCATCAAAAACAATGAACACGAATTTTCATTCCAAATTAAATTTTAATAGACATACCAATAGTTAATTGAATAAATTAAATGCAGATATTACAAGCCACAATATTGATACATGTAATAAAATTACAAAACTTTTGTTTAGTACTTTAGTTTCTCAGTGCAATGGTGGTGAATATCGTAGCCCTACCACAAGTGTAAGATTAGTTTTGGGGACAAGGGTTTTTAGCCGTGACTTCGGTACTTACCTGGGGCAGAGATTACCATGATCAGAAAGGTGGTATCTCCGGAGGGAGATTTTGGCATTGCACTTCGCCAGGATTGAACTCCGCTATTTCTCCAAATGTGAGAAACTAGGGCCCACAATTTTTACTCCGGGGGATTTGCGTCCGCGCGAAACCCCTGTAATTAAATCAAAAGATAACAGCTCTTCCAATCTCCACTATACAAAAGTTTGTGGAGTTACATTCAACAAATTGTGGAACTGTTTTGGGGGTACTTATTTTGGAGAATGTTTAAATTATTATGAACGGAGTGTGCCACCTATATGATGTCCTGGATTTCTCCTGATTTAGTTGAGCATGTATCCAA
>JAHZMW010003686.1:0-25053 GCA_027743745.1 Alloscopus bannaensis | reverse complement strand
AGTATCGTTCAGCAGTGATTCAACGTAATATTAGGAGTCGAATAGCGATATTAATTTATAAAGGCTCAAAGAAAGCCGGGTTCTTAATTTCGGTTAGATTTTTAGGCCCAATTCTTTACACTCTGCATTCAATAATATTCAGTTTATTGCTTATTGTCGGAAGGAAGACTTTTAATTTTAGCATCACTTGTTTCCCAGCACTTGCATGCGAACATCTTGAGTAAAGCTCAACCTGTAACCATTATGATTTTTCACAGACCATAAGAAATATAGGTAAAGCACCAATTACGGAATCAGAACGTAAAGGGCAATCACGCATACAAACCGATAATTCCGCCGATACTTGTACCAATAAATACAAGTGAAATTGAAAATTTTTCACGCAAGCCTCGCAGACTACACGTTTAAATCTAAACTACTATCTATCTATTCTACAGCAAGTCTATAAAGGTATGCACTATTTGACTCGTATCAATCTCATTCCTTATCATACCGGAAATATGTAGATTTATGATAAAACAAGAATGTAATTCCCAGGGTACTTTTAGATACGACACAGTCAATTTTATAATAAAATAACAATGATACCTACATTTGACGTTTATTACCTCAAATCTCTAGAATGAAAAACAACGGCCTCGCTAACACCTAAGAACTTCCTGTCTGTGACAATCCTGCAGTTGGCGAAGCAATTTGGTGGTGACTTCAACAGTGTTTCACTAGGATCATCAGTTCCAAAATATTGTGTCCAAAACAGGATGAACACCTCTCCAGGTTTTTTGCTACCCGAGAACGCGGATGAGATCAGAACGTTTTGGTCATTTGCATGAAAACTGGTGGCGATCTGTTGGATTGAGTTTTTAAGCTTGTTGGCACGGTTCGTCTTATTGAAAGACACGACAATGGCACCGACAAACAGGACATTGAACAGGGTGATGATAGCACAATTTTTTCGGGAAAATAACTTGAACATTTTCATTGTATAATCTGAGGCACGCACACAGAGCCACAACTTTCGATCTTGTCAATTTAGCCGCACTCCAATTATGTGTCGTATAAGTCACTTTTACTTATTACGTGAGGGGGACTTCCTAATAGTCCTTACCGACTAGAGCTCATTAATCATTCAGAAAAAATGAGTCACAGAATAGTTTATGCGTGTACTACAAATGTGACCGCAATGCTTGGCGAATTGTACGTTCTACGAACATTGTAATCCGGAAAGTCTGCATCTGCCGGATATTTGCTTTTCTCATAAATACTCTCCATTGGAGAGTCTCCAATCCGTCACATACATAGGTTTTGATACAGATACGAGTTACTCATCCCGGTGTGTGTAGTATGTATTACAATACCGGTTTCAGATTCAAATTCCGATGATTGACTGGTCGGCGTCACTAAAAATTGGTGTCTTTCATTTTGTAACTGCGATACAATTAGCTGTTTACTTATCATGATTCATGAATATGTATCTGAGTCTGATCAACAGGAGAGCAACAATTGTAGTAAACGAGGTGTTGCAACAATCCGTTTTAGCTTCGTTGTTTGTCGTAGTGTAGTATAGTTTATCATTCCTCCATTTTATGCACATTTTGTGCATTTGAATTGCTGAGCACGAACTCATAAGCAAAACTTTGGAACAATCACTAAAGTTTCTGGGGAATAATTTAAAATTTTATTGAGAAAAAAAACACTTCAGCAACTCCAAGGTTGAAAGGAAATATTACCATATTTTTTTGCTAACTTGTAATCACTCGCTTTATTTACTTGTTTTACGCCTGCGCAATGTTCAGAATGCGCATGTTCTACTTTTAGCTGCTAATTTTGTTTAAACTCATTCTCACCTTGCTCCGACTGTGGAGTGAGGCACTGGTTGAGCAAACATTTGCTCACACAATATTTGATTTTACTAATTAGCTCATCAAATTCAAGTGGTCCAGAAAAATGTAGATACGTACATATGTAATGTACCTACTCTAACACGAGGAACATTCGATCGAGGGCCGAAACCGTCAGAACTTTAGCAACGCAAGCATGCAACTCGTATTGTGGGAAACGCATAGCCAATGCCTTATTGTCTCTCCGAATAGAGGCGCACACATGCGATACGCGATCTACAATAAGCTCACACACGATTTGATCGGATAATCACCATAAATCATGATGGCATGTCCAGGAGCGAAATATAAGAAATTGTCCGTGATCAACATTATACGCCAATGTATACACAATTAGCTTTCCTGAGAGATGTAACATCTGCCGTGGACATACGTAAAAAAATAATCACATAACTCGCCTCACTCACTCCCACGGACCATCTTGTTTCTTCCAGTTTTTGGTGCATGCTCATCAACGGAGAAGAAGAAAAAGTCAAACCTGTAGTATGGACGCACGCACTTCACATTTTGGTCTCTTCACAATTGCCAACTCATGGCCGAACATTTACAACCCCCATTGCATTCTTCGTGGATATATTCTTTATAACTCGAACCCGCAAAGGCTTCCCTTGTTTCTGCCTTGACGAAGATATGAGACAGCAGCATCCTTTCATCCTTGAGCAAGAGAAATATAATTGTCGACTGGGTAAACGTGACGCGCACTACTGATTCTTTCTAAAACTTAATTTCTGAAAGCGTCTACTGGCTTCGAGCAAGAATAACACTTTCTGCTCTTAGTTCAGGTGTGGGTCTTATGTGAAGTAATGCGACTCACAATTCCTGAGCTTCACATACTTTCATCGTGTTTATGTTTGGAACAGCTATCAGTCGTCACATATTGCTACAAAGATCAACACAGAACGCAAACTGGGATATGTGAGTCCAGCTAGATATTACGAATACAAACTCTGGCGATTTTAATGAGTTTTTAGACCAAACAAAAAGGCAGCCTGCGCTTCCTCACTCCACCGACAAAACTGAGGAGAGGTGTACGTATTCTCTGAAAGCGACTCAACGTTCTGACGTCCCGTTACTATCTGGAACCGGTGATAGAATATTTTATGTGCCTCCAATATACGGACATGACATAATATTACACAGATAAAAGCGCACTTCACCTACGCACCCCAATAAAAGTAGAAATCACAGAATGCTGCTAAAAGAGCCGGAGGCGAATCACACGAATAATTTTTTCTTTTCATGGTTGAACACTGCGATTAGATGATGATGAAAATTCTTATACATTATTCATCTGGAAAGGTACGTATGCATACGATTATGTAGTTTTTGAAAAGGTGTCATTACTTTATACGCAGGATATGTATATATTACCTACACACGCGCACCTTAGCGTTCGAAAAGAAATCGTGGAAGTGTACAAAAGTTGGACTATGGTGTATGTATTTCTGTGTGCAGCTAATGCAAATTTTTGGTATTAGTATTAACGCAGTTGCACAACTATGAAATTACCAGTAATCAGCAGAGTATGCTTATGTCACAACTTTTGGAACTATTTTCAACTACACCACGACAATATTTATGGTTCCGAAAACTTTCTCTTATTTTTTGGTAGAAGGTTTGACAACGTGTTAGGTCAACTTTGATAGTCATCCGGTTCACAATATTACACCTTAACAGCCGAAAATAAATTTCCATTACAATTTACTAGATATTACACAGAACACTTGAAGACTTTATGTTCCTCTTTTTTAGTCAAATAGTACTTAGCATGATTTTTGTGTAACTAGAGGGTGTCGTGTGCACTCTTACAACATCGAACTCCTTGTTGCTCCCCCGTTATCGTGCATCTAATCAAGCATGCCAACTCCAACTGGATCGTGTAGGGCTTCGTCAGTCGAAGAATCGATGTATGAAATACATAAACTCGGAGGATTTTCACTAGAGAGTTGTGCGTGCAAATGAACAAATGGGAAATGAGATGGTTATGTATTATTATGCTTGTGCCGCAGCTTGAAGCTAAGGCATGCTGTTGATTTTGCTCCATATGCTTTTTTTATTCTTCACAATTTGGTCGTACTTTGTAGGACGGATCAAAAATGAAAATGGTCTCACCTGTCCTACCGGGTTTCTGCTTGAGAAAGCGTAAAGTTCCATAATAACGGCACGATATTACATGTTCCCTAGTCGGACAACCATGCATTAGTCATCATGTAAAATGTAATGGTGTCACACATGAAGAAAAATCTAGAGGGAATTATATTACATGACGACGACGGTAGTAATAAACGGATCTCCTTCTGGAGCATACTACCACCACCACAACCTTAGCTTGTCACGTTACAATATTCCACCAACTTTTTAAGACTCCAGTCCTAATATTAGACTGTCACGACACGGAGTCTCGTTGTTTCCCATTGACATGAACATAAATTCTAGGCCTTTGTTAGACTCGCCGTCCGCCTCCTTTTGAACAAAAAAAAGTTCTTTGCTATAACCAACTGCAAGGGTTCGTGAAAACAAAATATTTTCCGGTCTCTTTTGTCACGAAATGTGAGCAGAGAGGTTCGAAAGTTCGAATGAGCTAAAACAACGAAGAAGTGTAAGAAATATGTAATGTCAAACTAAAAGTACTAAAGAACAACTGAAATCAAACAGATAATTGGGGAAAGTCGAGTGTACATATTACGTGCTATTCCATTTAGTTACGTGTGTTACAACTCTTGTGATTCAGTTAATTTCCCAGGCGTATTTTAACATGACAAATAAGAGTACGCCTTTAGAGAATGCATATGAAGAGTTGAAGGAGTTGACATATAAAGGAGACTTGGTCAGTTCCGCTCGGGATTTTGGTCGGAGAGAAATTGAAATAAAATGTGTCTCGTTGGGGAAATAAATGTCCGACACTAGCAGGTAGTCGGCAATTATGAACTAGAGCACACCGTAGTACTGGGCGTCTAATGGCATTATGAACACATTCCATGGTGAAAGCGTGGCATGAAATCTTACCGTGTAATCTTGTACTTGCGCACCTTGTGGATGTAAGCCGAGTTTTCATTAGGCGCACTTTTAAAATTGGTCAAATTTATCGAGACTATGTACGTTGACGTTGTAGACCCTGCATATTTATGTCGACCTATGATTTGATGGCCAAAATGCTTTTCGTAAAAAGCGAGATGTTGGGCCATAGATTAGATCACACAAACCAAGCGATATTGTGGCAATGTTTTCAGGTTCTTCCGTGCAAACAATTCATTGCTCAATTACCCGATTAATTCAGAATCACGGACTACCCCGCAAATTACAAGTACATACAAATAAACCTCCGTCGAAATTGTACTAATTATGTTCTTCGAGGGAATTACGAGCGCACTAACCTTCAGTATTCTACTTGCAATGCAGCAAATTACACTATTTGGCAACACTGCATTTGAGGCGCCATGAATGCAAAAGAAAATTCACTCTGATACTCTAATCTTATGAAAGCGTTATTGTGTCATTGTCAAAACATGCACTTGCATATACGTATACAAATAATTTCTTCACAAGCTTCCTGTTGTATAAATAAATTCGTGACTACATGTGCAATTTTAGGATTAACAATCTACCTTGTAATTCGTTCCTAAGAAGTTCAATGACAACAAATTCACACCGCTATAATGTAATAGCACATCAGAAGCAAAGCAGAGAGCTGTAACACATTGCCTGTTCTATTTTCATTTAAAGAATGTGCTAGTCTCTAAATTTTCAACCTTCAACTTACGGTTTTACGCTAGTTGAGATGGGACATGTTATGTAACATATAATGTACAGATAAGATGAATCAAATATCGACTAGATAAGACTCAGAATTAGTAAGCTTATTATGCTTACCGACATGGTGGCTTTGTGTAACCTTCAGAACCTATTACCTTCATTTACTCACAGGTATGTTATAATCAGCAGTATCATAAATCTTGCTACAACCTGAAACTTCCATGTATATAAACCAAGTATTAAACGGGGTGTATGTGTAATTAAATTGAAAGCTGAGTTTTGTGAGATTTGAAATATTTTCTAGAAACATACTACACTGTGTTGCAAGCTGTAGTGTATAACTTCAAATTACGCAATGTCCATTATATCCATATATTATTGCAAGTTCTTAAAAATGCAGTTGTGTGTAAAATATGATTGACAAACTTGAAAGATTATATTGCACAAAAATTCTTTTCAGAAACCTATCTGTGTTATGTGAACCACATATCTGTTAATTAATAATAGATGCTTCGCGCTAAAAATGTAAAAAATATACTGGTCTTTTAATACCATGTAAAAGCCACAGTTCATTGCACCTGAATCAATCTCCAAACCCTTCTAATGACATGATTATTATGAAATTAATTACAATTGATTATATGCACATGATCATACTCCTTCTAGTCACACACTTCACTCAAGTTGCATTTATATGCTTTGTGTAAAAATAAACATAATGCGAACACAATTAAAGTATGTATTAGTTGTAAAATTCCAAGCTCAGTATGTAGTGGAATTGTAACATAATTTTCCAAGTACCCTAATTTATTATTGACACATTAATTCATTACCCTTTCAAAAGAGTAGGACAGGCGAGTTTACTACTCATTAAGTACAAACAATTAATTTCGTTAGGCATACTTAAAACATGACCATTTAATTTTTCAGGTAATGTACTACATTAATCCGTACTTTCAATGAAAGAATGGGACCATCCTACGAAATGAGTTCTATCGAGTTTTAATTCTCATCGAAGCCAATAAAACAATTGGGAATTGTCAGCTCATAAAATAGAATAATCTTATAAATGAGTATATATTGTCATAACTAAACAAAGTGAAATGTTTAAATTAGCGTGGTTTAGTTCAAGGACTTATTTTCAGCTTACGTTCACATATTCATTCATACGTCTCACACAAATATTTGCATAAAAGTTCATTTAAACGCATGATGAGCAAATTGATAGCATCGGGTTCTAATGAATGACTCTCAAAAGGCTTCCACCCACATTGTTGTAAATAAATACGCAAGCATACGCAGAAACTAGCTGAGCGCAAGTTGTGGAAAGTCACATTCGCATATTTTCCCAGATCATAAATCAGATTATCTCACTTCAGTCTACGAATGTGTGGATGTGCGACAGACACTTGCTATACAGCGACCAAAAGAAATTAAACTTTCTTATTCCTGATCAAAATCTTTGATCTTCCGTGTTTTACGATCTAATCTTTAATCTACTGCCTATTCTCTACACTACGGTTACTTTATTTAAATAGGTACTTAACCGTATTTACCAACAGACGACATGCGTGAATTTATGAAGTAACATTTGTAAAAAAAATGCGAACCACAAAAAGTTAAATTCCAACGTTGCAACAGAAGCAGCGGTTAGCGAGTGAACAGTAGTAGTACTAATCCATCGTATCGAGTTTAATGCTACAACAATGGTTTTATGGCAAACGGATAATGGCATTCGATTGAGTAGTGTTTTTTACTAATTGACTACATCTAATCTCCACATCACAGTTTAGCTGTATAAAACGTACCTATTCTTGGCATCCAGCGTTTGACAAGACCATAATTTTGATAGTTTTCGACAAGAAAAATGTCATGAACTCATGCGCATGATGACAGAACAAGAACATAAACACTCATACACTGAATGTTACCTCATTTTAAAAACCACAGAAAAATGCGTGTAATACTCGCTTATATGCAAATTTGTGAGCTCTTTGCCACCACCACCATATAACAGGCGTCATTGTAATGTACATTTTTTCACGACTTCATGCACTAAACATATCAGAGTCAAGGTGCCTTCCTCTGCTCACCTTCCGTAGCGATCAATCGCATTTCTTTTGTTACTTGGAAAAATGTCGATTGTATGGGTATGACACGGAGTGGTGCAACAACCATTTTTGGCAAAAATTCACAATTCACATGAGAAGCAAATAAACTAAGGATTCGCTCGACGACGAGCGACTGCCAAAGGCGAGCTTCACTGCACTCATTTCCCCCCAAAAAAATGTGAGCACTTCGTCTCTGGAAACCACAGAAATTTCCTTTTCCCTATATAACCCACTACGTAATATGCCAAATGTCATGAACCCAGGTTTTTACAGTACTTTTTTCCTCTTCTAGAGTCTACAAAAAGGTTGACTACATCGGCATCAGTGCTGCTACCATTAACATTTTCGCATTTGTTTGTTTCATATCACAACTCCCTAGAGCATACAAAATTACAACTAAACTACATGTGTTGACATCGTCAGGCTCTAATGTGCACTTTGTATTCGTTGGGCTAATCCCTCTCGGTTGAATTAATTTTTCGAGATTAGTCATGGGAATGAGAGCAACCACTCGGCTCTCCAATGCAGCCGAAAGAAAAATGAATGAGTAGTGCTTTCTACATGATTTCATACACTTGTGTCGATGCTTGTTCGTGATATTGTAACATTTGTAGTTTCTACCACCTTTCAGCCCCACGTCATGGCTAAACCGTGTCTCCTTTTCGCTTTCCGTATACAACTTGTAACCTAAAATATTACACTGATAATTATATGGAAGCGGGGTGTGTTACTTGTTATGTATACATTCAGTTTTGAGACAGTTCCCAGCAAAGTGCTATACGAGAAGTATCTATTCTCGCCGCTATAAAAATGATCAAGAAAGAGCATTCCACTTTCATTAGTACGGCTAACCGATATCCACAGTATTTCACAGGACATAATAAGATTGGACATTTCAGAAAGCGCCTATTCATTCACCAAAGCTTTTCAATTACTTCTCTCATGGATTGCAAAGGTGCAATAAATATACATAAAAAAATTCTGCATTTTTGTCAACATTGTACACATTTGCGTCCGCATTATATTGTGTCGATTCACACACAAAACTAAAATGATGTATGTACCTATTACCTATTTTTACGTGTTCATGCAACTGCAACTGATTGTTCTTTAAATGTACCTTTATTTGTGCACTCATTGCCAGAGCCGTGGCTTTTTTTTGTTTGTACCCAATCATTAGTTAAGTACGTATGTAAAAGCGCACTTGCAGACAAGAAAATTGTGTGTATGCAATGCACTCTTTGTCGGTAACGACTTCTTACAATGATCAGGAAATGCACGGCTACAAAACTTCGTTGTCTAAACATTGCTGCATTGTGTTGGAGTGACTCCTTCCCCTGCCGATTCAATTTACCTCACTGGCGTAATCGTATTGTCTACGCTCCATTAGTCATGCCTATCCAAATCGCATTCCTAAATGTCTATAAACGCATTGCGTAATTCTCTTGTGCATGAATGAACTCACCTATTTTGATATCACAGGTCTAATTGCAAGTTAAACAATGTAAGAGTACACCGTCTCGTTGAAAAGAGTAAAAATCAATCCACTTATTATATTAAAATTATTAATGCTTTTGTACACATAATTAAGTACGAGCTGTAGTTGTTAATTACCTGCAATAATACATGTCAGCAGGTCTAGCGGAACTTTAAATGTGCATTGGTCGTGCTATAAAAATGTTTAAATGGTTGCAGTGCAAGCATGCATAAAAATTACATTGTACTTTGTAATAATTAACGCGCGTTGTGGCGATTTATTAGTACTTTCATTACGCTTATACTATACGTTGTATATATATTATAATTTTATATTTTGAGATGAAACAGTCACAAAAATATGGGCAATCTTAGGTTCATTGTAAAAATAGAACACTCGAGTGTCTTTACAAACGCATTCATATTGGCTATCTGTGGGTTGTTTTCGTCTAGAGATAGTCTAGTTTTTGGTAACAAAAGTCTACGATAGACCACAGCTACAACACTTGATGTTCGTCCGTACTCGATGAATGGTATTTTGTTTTAAAAAAAAAGCTAATTGGGAAAAAGTCGTGATATGTGATATTATATATTATCCTCATTCTCACGCTTAAAAAATCAGTCATCTCACTTTTGCTTGAGTACACAGCGCAGACAAAGACGGTAGAGTGTTGTGGTGACGGCAGAAGTAAGAGGCACGACGACGAGAGCAGGACTGCGAAGTACGAGCTGTTACAAAATTGACTTTGAGGCAGGGATAATTATTGACAAGTCATCGTACCAATGCACCGCGTATTGACTGTAAAGGCAGTGCAATCGCACCATGACGCTTGTGAGTATTATGTAACAATCCTTTTCTTTCTTGTGGTGGAAGTAATAAGGGTATAGAGAGAGAGCTTTGAAGTTGTATTGCCTAATGACGTCCTTGACCACCATGTCCTGCACCACCGTGGCTTGGTGAGTAGTCACCTGAAATGCTGGATGGGTTGTATTCTTGACCAACGCCAGGAGCAAAATTGATGGCAAAGTGGCCGCCGTTTCCGAGGTCGAATCCTGCATTGACCGGACCAGTGGTGTGAGGCTGGTATGGGTTGTTCACGGTGAACATTGGCCCACCGTACGAGTGAGTGGAGTGACCAATGTTTGCCAAACTGGCACCACCTCCATGACCGCCAAGACCGTGCAAAGAGGAGAAGCTACCGGAACCGCCGTGGTGTCCACCATGGTGTCCACCTTGGTGCCCACCGTGATGTGGAGCATGAGCAGGGGTATGAGCAGGGGCAGCGTGATGACGACCAGCACCTGATCCTGCGAACATTTAGTGATGATTGGGGCATTGAGAGATGTCAATAAGAATACAATACGCCCTGAGGTCTTAATGAATGTACAACATACCATGACCAGTGTGATGATTAGAGAAACCAGGGAAGTCGGCAAAAGCTCCGGCTCCGATTCCTCCTCCGCCAGAGCTGTGGCTGTAATGACCCGCTCCAGCTCCTGCAGAGGGTCTGTACGCTCCAGAGTGTCCTCCATGATGAGAACCACCATGATGAGAACCACCGTGATGAGCACCACCATGATGACTTCCACCGTGGGAAACTTGCTTGGAAGAGTACAGGTCTTCATGATTTGGATTGTAAGGAGCGCTTTGTGGCTGAGTTGGCAAATGATCGCCTTCCGCAACAAAACCGTTCTTTCCAGCGGTGTATTTCACAGTAATGAGTTTTCCGTCCGCGCCCGGATACGAGTAGAAACCCCTTCGGGTTCCATCACTGTCAACGGTTTCTCCTTGATGAAGCCCATTGTCTGCCTGATAGTTAAAGTTGATGGTTCCATCGGAGTTCAATGTACGGGTATCCGACAAAAGGAGTGGATACGCTTGCTTCCCCACACCCTGGCCTAAACCTGCCGCAAAATTTTGAGAACCGCTGAATCCTCCATGATGGCGAACGGCTTGAGGTGCAGCAGCCTGATAAGCTTGAGGTGATGCAGCAACACCTGCCCCAACGCCGGGATTTGGAAGGGGTCCTGGCGAATTCGCAATGTATGGCCTGTGTTTCTTCAGTGGCTTTTGTGCTGCTGCCAATGCAGCGCAGGCCAAGATCTAATAATAAAAATGGAAACATGATTCTTTCACGTTGCAATAATATGCTCTCACACGTTTCAGCAAGTCACTCTTCACAGAACACACTCAATTTCCACTTGACAAACATGTTGCTCCGAAAATTAGGAATGAATGCTACTCTCAATGTGGAAATCTTACCAAAGCTAAGGTTCTCATATTTCTGCTAATTAGCTTTCCTTCACAAAATACTTCTCTGGGTGACTGTCGACTTCCGTCTGAACTGAGACAAAGGCCTGAGCCTTCGATTTATAAAGAGTGTCAGGGAAGGTAGCCTGCGTTGCACATTTGTAACGACTCGCGTAGAACACAAAAATCTATATTATATAATATGTACAAATGTACTTTTGCTCTCTGCGATCCCATCAATAACAACTGATATAACATTTGCTACTACAAAAAGGTTCTGAAAAAATCAAGCCAAATTGCAGCAGAAATAGTTTTTTTACACATTTTTTTCATGGGGTACTAACCCTGTGTACACACAATATGTTAAACATGGGTAGGCATTTTTTACAGGATTTAATATGATTTTTTTCCTTCAGAGGATCAGCTAAGGGAATTGCCAATTAAAAGCATAAAGTACTCTCACGTTTGTAATATAATCAATGACCGTCAGAGTGAAAAATGTGGATTAAAGAACTTCCACTATATTCTCTATTGGTTGACTATTTTTTATAGAACACATAGTATTTTATTCAAACAGGTAAAGTACACGTTGCTCAGATTGCAGCAACAGGGGGTTTGACTAAATGTGGCTTTAAGTACGTATTGTTTAGTAGATAACCATTTTGATATGGGGATAGACGAAGTAAAGGGCTGAATGAAACCACTAACCAATGCACTTTGTCGAATGCGCACAGTGTTACGCAGCGTAACTTACGCTTGTCATAGTTCTACGCAAAGGAACTGCAGTGGTACTTTTATGTATGTACATTACCTCGACGATGTAAAATAACGATAATCCTATCATCACGAGGTGTAAATCGTGGGTCAGGCTTTTTTTCCCAATGCATCAGAATATTTATTGCAGATTTGCGGATACATAATATTATAATTATGTATCTATATCACTTTTTCTTTACCGACAATAGTGAAGCGTGCATATTATTTGGTAGTATGCACATATACATCATAAGTATTAGTATTACAACATATATTTAGCTAAAAAAATAGGTACATCGATAAATTTGTGTGTGAATCTCAGGAAAACAGGAATTCAAAAATGTTTGAAAACAGACTCTGCATGTCTTTGTTTGTTCACACGTCAAGATTTATTTAATGTTCCTGCTACTTCATTAATTTGTTAACTTATGTTTTTCGTATGTAAATATGAGTCGTGAGTGCAGCCACCATTTTGACTAAACGTTAGTTAGAAAGTACGTTCAACGTATCCGGTAGCGTATCAATCATTTGTTCTGCTCGTGAATCGTTATTTATAAGTTAGTACTAGTTCGTAGTAACAGATGAAACCATACAACACGGAATTGATATGTTCAATACTTGGTGGACGATAGTTTATATGAATTGATAATTGAAACAGAATTCATCCATGTACTACGCAAACCACGTGCCTATTTAAAACAAGGACATGTTCTGAACTGGGCCACATATAACCCAAAGGCAGTAAAAAGCAACTGACTGTAAAACTTCTGTTTATACAAAATGTAGTGCAATCAATCTTTTTGATTGTTTGTTGATCTCAATTTGAGTGTGGCTAATTAAGCAGTAAAACCTCTACAATATGACTACTAAAGTAAGAACTTTGAATGCCCATGAATGAATTATAGATATATGCAGGTGTGTTCATAACGTAATATTTTTTATATCAAGCAAGATATTTTTCCTTTTAGGTGTTTTTAGATTGTGTTGATAATTCCAGAGTAGTAAATGTTGAATTTCTGCACAATTGCGTTAAATCTAGTTGGGCTGTTTCATGAATGTTTTTAGCAGATTCAAAACAGTTTAACACCGCATAAAAAACAGTTGTCAGCTTTCGCTATATAGAATCCATTTCAGTCTAAAATTACTAGCAATAAATTTTAAGCAAATCAGATTTTACTTCGCCTTTCATTAAATTTAAACTTGATTTGTCAGCATTATTCTATCAAAAGTTTAAAACCTGTTATTACATGAACGTTTTACGCTATTTTACTAGCAATTATCTATCAAACGCTTAAAATCTAATATTACGTAAACGTTTTATGCTGTATAATGCAAATGCATTTTTGTATCGGATGATGGCATCCACACATCATACTTAGATATCTATACAGTATATGATTAGGTGATCATGTTTTAAATGCTGCTTGATTCCTCATAAAATTTGAAGAGCAAATGTTGTCCGTAGGTAATTGAGTTCAAAGACAGGAAGTTCAACGTACAACGTTTGTGTAACAAAACCCAATGACCTTTGTGATTAAATTTTCGGCCCGAAAGCTAAAATTAAGCAAAACTAATACGAAATACTAATGATAAAGCTAACTTTGTAAATTACTTCACTATTTGCGAGATTCAAAAAATAAAATCACATCAATATTATTGTGAGATATAGTAAATACACATCATAATCTACTGAACTATTCTCTTAATTTTCCATGATTATACTGATTAGAATAGTTAAACATCCAGTAACATTGTGCTGTAGAATTTTTCTGAAATCACATTGCCATCTTTTACATCTTTGCAACGATGACATTTAAAATATTTTAAATATAAACTTTTCCAATGGCAGGAAGTAATTCTTTCTCTTTTGCTAAAAACTTTTGTCTCATCTACATTTTCTGTAAAGAAGTTACAACTTCAGGTGCTAATCTAGCTTTCACATTTGCGGAACTGAATATTTGTCTTTGTCTTCATTTGTCTCGTATATAATGGATCCAATGTCGATTTACGAGTGCATATATCGATGCATTTCTGACAAACATTTGAGTGACGCGAAAGACTCGATGTTTTGCGATAAACATGCTTCTAGTAAAGTGAAAGGATGCAAGGAATTGTCAGTTTGTGACAGTTGCGTGATGATTGTCGTGTGTGGAATGGGAGGAGTAATGGGACTCTCTTCACACGCTTCTTTATAGTATCTGAATTATATATTATTATTATTACATTTATGGTATATTCTCTCACCAATTAATATCCAGTATTGTCTCTTACATTAGTCCTAGTCTTAATCACGAACAAAATCCCTGTGTATCATAATTACTGATACTTATGTAGATATATTTGTACTATAGCCACTTCACACTTTGAATAGCAGTCAATGCATGTACTCATGTTTCTTAATTACTAAAAAAACCGCATTACATGATTAGATCAGAACAATGCTGTGAGCGCTCTAAAAGTACATTGTAACAAATAAATCTTCTTGATTGTGCAATTGAATTTCCGATACAACTCGTACTCACTTTGTAACGCAAATGTGCGTGAAATATGGTGGAAAGCATCATTTACCATCGGAATGTGAGCTTAATGTTAATGACGAGAAGAGAGAGGCAAACCAAGGCGGAATTAGTTTACACACTCAATTTCGATTAAAGAGTCACTCTGACTTACATGGCACCTTGTGTAGACCAACATGTTTTGTGGTCCTGTGAACAGCGAAAACCTAGTGGAAACAATGAAAGGTCTTCATCCGTACTGAATCAATCCATATGTATTCAATTTGTTTAATCATTCAAAAGCTTTTAGTTAGTTAGCTAGACGCAATATGCTACAATACGTTATTCTACACATTACATCAATGTACATAATAAATTTCCGTCGATGCTCATTTTGACGGGCTAAACGGCTCACGGAGGATAATACGTAATATTATTTAGAACACAACATTTACATACTTCAGAGATGCAAACTCATTGTCAGTTCAATTTCAAACTGTCTTTCTGTGTGCTGATGTGTAAATATTATATTTTGTATAAGTGATCAAAAAAGAAAGTTGGGTAGTCACAGGTAATCCACCCTCACCTAATACGAACACAATATGATAAATACACAGTTCAACATTCAACTTCAGTCAAGCTTCGGTTGCCCTTTGAAAGCACGCACGTGCTCAATCATTGGAATGAAGCAATGCCAATTTTAAATTATACAAATTTACCAAATTATAGTTGATATATGATGCAAGCCTTGCAAACAAGCCGGCAGTTTAGATGAAATCAATTAACATTACCGATTGAACTCAAACATTTACCGCTGTTCATCATGTTGTTATAAGAATACAATTTTTAGATTATATTTCGGCCAAGATATTTAAAGCCAGAATAAAGTCAGAGAAGTTAATTGAGGAACCTTCACTACATACAAAAATCTCACTCAGTAACCGGAAATGGGAAGTTTTTTTTTAAAATGCATATAGGCTATATTGGTAATCGGCCGATATTGTATGAAAAATGCATTTTGCTAGCATTACAACAGCTATAGACTCAACGGTTTTACCTTTAACCTTTGAGCAGTAACTAAAAAGTTCAAATGGTCAGACCGCCCGTTTGAATGACAGGTACCTTAAAACTTGAGATGCACTTTCCTACCTTAACCATCCAAGGTGCATTGGTCTATCTAAACTGGCTGTAATTACGGCCATTAAGAGATCCACTGCGAGGAAACATAAATGACCATGCTGCTGATTATTCAATCTTTTTTGTCCTGTCCTGGTTTTGAACAAATAAACTTAGGTATCCATTTTCCTTTCACACGTGCGGAAGACTTAATTCGAAATACATTAAGTATTCTAGTCATACTCTTGCTATTTTCACGATCACGATGTTAATTATGACTACTTTCGTCTTCCTACTGAAACGTTATTGCAGGAAAGCCCAGGTTTCATAAGTACACAAAATGATAATACATATTGCATACTTATGAGTGCAAGTACATATACAGCTGTAATTATGTACTGAGTTTTTTTTACTTTCCACTATTGTGCATAAAAAATAAAAAGTATAAATACGGAAATGCACTTCCTTTATCGTTTATATGGTTTTCAGAAAGCTTATTGAAATCATATTCAATCAAATATTTATGTAATAAAGTCCACCATTCTTACGCTAACGTTTAACACCTTCCAAGCAACCATTACTCACAGCTAGTCCAGCAAGATAATGCCATTATCAGTAGACATCATTATCGATCGTTAAATGTTGAAGTGTGAGCTGTCAATCGCTTAGAAAGTCACACCTACCGGCAAAATTGTGCTTCTTTATTTTATGCACATTTTGCACTTAGGACAAAGTACAATATAAATTCAGTCTTAGATTCGATGCTTCATAATGTCGAAAGCAGATTAACTGTACAGAGTCAGAGCAAGATTTGTAAAATTAGATATATTCATGAATATCTGGAAGCATTTTAAATATTATTATGAATGCGGAAGATGTGGTTTATTAGTTGAAATGAACGGGATCATTTTCACGAGAGTGTGTGTATGTTTATAAAGCACTAAAACTTAATATGACGCATTTTCGTTAGTTTCGGTGTTGGTCATGTGATAGAAAAATGACGAAATTTCCCTGGTCATTAACCAGACGAGAATTGACCGAGTCATACATACTTTACACACATTCGAGAATACTTTTACCTTCCATAAAACTGCATCTTTTTACGGTATATTATCAAAACTCCGGTGGTGTGATTCTTTTCCTAATAAATCTTCTTTGACGTTTAGCCAAGTGCTTGGTCCAAAAGTCAAAGTCGAAAGTCGAGCTCCCGGTGGTTCGGCATACATTTGCATATGCAAACATCTTATCAAGAAGTACTTACAATGGGACCAGTGGGTGCATCAGGTTCCATCATAAAGTTGAGTGTAATTCATCTTACTGACATCATTCGACAACAATCTCCAATCATAATCATACCGACAGATAGAATTCGCGATTAGTACAGCCTTGTTCCATATATGTATCGTATTCGTATTTCACATTATGGCAATAAGCCACACTGAATGATGTATGGATGATAACTGCTGCTTAATATACTTTTTATGGTCACGCTGTTCTTCAGATCAATTTATGATACCTAAATCAATGTTTGATAAACACTTGTTGAGCATTCAAATGACTACACTCACGCAACTCAAGGGGAGGCTTTTGTGAATCATGAGACGATTTTTAACAAATACGCTACTATTTTTAACGCAACCAACACTGGAGCGGATTCAGGAGACATAATTAAATGAGTTAAAGGATTGAGGGATATATTATGGGATATATGTATTTACATGTCCAAAAAATCATTTTGATTAGATCACACAGATCCCAGACACGTGCACACAGGTAAGTGTATATAAAACGTGGAATGCGAAGAAAAACAATTATTACAGCTTTCATATGTGGTGAGTAAAGGCCAATTAGCATTCCAGTACGGTTGACCAGTAGATATCAGACCAATTGAGAAATTCTCAAAATCGCCACGATGAAGCTTTTGTTTTCGGCATTGCTCCTCATGGGAGCTTTTCAGAGTAAGAAACTCCAAAAATCTACATAATATGTTTTTCCTTCATTCGATCACGAATATTCTAAAATTGATCCTTTTTGTATATGTGTAGATCTTCATGCCCAACTTTGGAACGATTTCAGACGTAAGCATGCATTATTGATTATATTTAAATATTTCAAAAAATTACGTTTTAAGTCTCACACAGAATCGTTTTAAAAGTCGAGCAACATGATAATTAAATTGTCTATTTTACATGTGACGTTCACTGCAATAGTGACGTACAATGCCCTGCCTAGTGCCAATCGCGTTCCGAGAACCGTACGGGACCCAAGTTTCGAAGAACAGGGATGGGTAAGCTTAAGCACAGAGTGTACCAACAACGGAGCTTTCAATGGATTCCAACATATTCTTCCTGGAGACTACAGCTCTGTTCTTCTCTTTGATGTAAACGGAGTTATCGCAGGAGTTCAGCAACTTGTAAGAACAGTCTTTTGCATTATGTTCCCATTGATCAAAGCAGAAGGGGTTTTTAGTAATAATTCTTCATACATCTTCATCAGCTTAACAAAACGAGCATTCTCGTCCCCGGAAACGATGTAAACTACCCCGTATTGCCCATCTATCAATCTGCTACTTATGATGAGCAGGAATATTTTCTTTTAACTGCGTATTTCGTGGATCCTGGTAAATCACACAAAAGCACAATTACTGATCACATTATTAGTATTCTATGTATGTGATAAGGGCTGAAGAGTGTATTCTAATATCTTCGCTTTGAAATAAATCAGACATAATCTGCACCACTGGTCGCAATGACAGTTCATTGGAAACGGATGGAACTGGTACAGGGTTATGGATTCAAAACGGAACAACTCCATCCACTTCAATAGTCGTACCGAAAGACCGCTCACAAGCAATTGATCAAGGTTGGACCAGAAATCAGTGTTTTCCTGGCATGGGATCTCATAACTTCTTTAGGGTAGAAGATTACGCCCCCAGTAACTGCACAGAGATGGTGCCAGTTTTTGGACTATACACCCTCGCTGATGAACTACAAGGGTTTGGCTTTATTACCCCTGGAACTGTGTTGAATCCCAGATTTGAAAATCCACCAAACGCTGCTATTGGTGTGAGTAAACTTACCACAAGAGAATCTTGCTATCGGTGAATCTATATATACTAATGGGCTGTTTCATTTATACCAGCTAATCCTAGGAGACCCCCCACAATGTGTGTTAGATACGAACGATAGAAGTAAGTGTGGATTTTCATTTTATTAATATAATGTGCAGCTTGGACTGCATGTCAATGTAAAACCTATAACTAACTACAACTGTCTTGTGTTCGCAGTTGGAGTAACTTCCATGCATGTGTACTTTGTGGATACACCTTGGCTCATCCGTTGCACATGAGTAATGAACCTCATGAAAATTGCTGAAGGCGAATTATTAAAACTCTGATAATTTAATCAAAGACATTCAATAATGGAAATCAGAATCCAAATTTGAAAACTGCTGACTGCCACGGTCAGCCGTGCAATCCAATTCGCAAGTGAAGCAAGAAATTAATAAAAACACCAAAATTAAGTTTATACGATCATTTGTACACTACTACTAACTACATACAACCATCCTTGGCATCCAGAATCCATACTGTTGTCTGTACATTTACATCTATTATCCCACCCTGTGTTGTCTGATCAAATCTTACCATTCTTGACAAAGCATTTATAATAAATGAAAACTGAATCAAAGTGGAAGCATCGTTCGCAAATATTAAATCTACACTACTATAACCAAAAATGTCGAAATCATACCAACTTTATACATTATGTATAGAATACAATATGAGCATACTATGTAACAAGTGCTCAATAAAGCAATGCAAATGCGATTAAAAATTGAAATGTTGACAAACAAAAATATTTTGCGCAAAATTTGTAAAAACTAACATCATTGTCAGAAGTTCCACAAATCGAGCAGCATTTACATTCAATGCACTGCCATCGGTACTTCTTTACTGAAATAATCATGTTCGCGGTAAACTGCAGACAACTTGGGTGACCTAAACATAAATCAGAATATTATCAACTGCTAGTAAAGAAAAAAGCATATAAGTGACAACCAATCGTTCAATATAAATCAAACCTGATCGCCCACAATCCGAGCATGAAACCATTTCCTCAGGTTCTCCACTTTTCTTGTTTTCCGCAGCATCCCCTAAGCAAAAGTCACAATACGGCGACGGTTGGACACGAGGCTTTAAGTTGTTGTCGTTGCTTTTATTTTCCACGCTGACCCCTTCAGGATTTTGTGAGGGCAAATGATGCGGGATCTGCTGAGGCTGTTGTTGTTGTTGCTGCTGCTGTGAGGGAGGTTTTGGAGAAGGAGCTAACGGCACTCCAACCTGAGAATTCACCTGAGATGATGTCGGGGGTGTCTGTGAATGAGGTTGTGGCATAGGATGGTGAGGTGGAGGCTGCTGATGAAGAGATTGTTGCGGCTGTCCTCCGTAAGGATGGGGTGGTGGTCCAACACCATGATGTGGAGGAGGCTGTTGTTGTGGAACAAGATGAGGAGGAGGAGGATGGTGACCATGCATCATGTGTGGAGGAGGCATCATCATCCCTGACGAGGATACTGCAGGGTTTTGCATGTGCATCGGATGATGCTGGGGTGGTAACTGTTGTGGCTGTAATGTTGGTGGTTGCAGCCCTCCTGACGGGGGCATCTGCTGTGGATGCAAAACTGGTGGAGGAAGAGAGGAAGCCAATCCGCCACGTCTTCGTCCTAACAAAACAAAAAGAATATACGTTATGTATTATTCATGTGAATGTTTCCTACCAAGTAACCTAATCGGGAAGAATAAAAGCAAGATTCCACAAACAATTTGGACTAACCTTCGAACAAAACCAGATGAAATTAGACACAGAGCGTATCTTGAAGAGATGGAAGATCGTATAGAGAAATGAATACGTCAAACAGACATCTCAAGGAGTCCAAACTGCCTGTGGAACTTAAGCTTTGGATAGAAGGACTCGGAGAAGAAAATATAAATCGGAATGAAATGATATACTGCGCATGACTAGAGAGCACTGTACCTCCGCATAAAATAATCGTTGCAAAAAGCGGGTTTATAAAGTCAAGTAGATATTATTTCAGATCTTTTTATAATACATTTTTGTTTCATGTTTCATTCATCATTACAATGCTAATCGTAAGTGCTGACTTATGTACGACTTCTTTATGGGATGTAACATATTAAATAGGTGTACATATTTAAATTGTTTACGATATTATATTATTAAAATTGTTATGCGTAGTAGGCAATGAGGAATCGATTTTATAGTACAGCTACGGTGTATTAATTTAACCCGAGTTGTATGATTACTAAGACTTCGAACCGGACAATCACAATTTACAAATATTCTAAATGTAAAGCAACCTACAAAGCGACTTATTGCGGATTTAGCCTTCAAAACGTTAATTTGTCTTCATAATATTATCACATGCAACAGGGAAATGTGTTTCACGGGCAAGTCTTGCGCAAAGATTCTTGATGAATCAGCACATGGATAGCGTTGCGTTCGTTGAAGAAACGGAATTGACTTGAATTCGAACTGCCTACACAGGCACATTAATGTGCAAATAACTGCGAACAGTCTTTCATAAGTCACATGTATTACCTTCAACTTCAAATATTTCAACTACTGTGAATGCATACACCACGCTTAATGTTCCCTACACGAGTACTATATACTACCTATACAACTAAGAAGAGTTTACAAGCATACTTTTGGGTTTTGCGTCTTAACCTTTATCCAAGCAAGTAAAACAATGAAAACATACACGCACTGCGAATTGTTGCGCTCATAAAATAAACTTGCCTTCACTTCCACTGCTGCCGCTTTCGTATTACTACTACCAAGATAATATGTCACACTTCATTCATACATTCGTAGTCGTGTCTTCATTTGTATATAAATAAAATTCTCACTTTCAGTGAAATCAGAGTGATAGAATAATTAGTTAAAAACAGTCACACTCTATATGATTTAAAACTACAAAATGGTGCATTGATTTTAACTAAAGCTTACATTACACAACCAGTCAGTTTACTGATTCGCGACTAGTACCTTTCGTACATCGAGAAACACTTGCTGACTCACAATCAGTTGACTTCAAGTAAAAAGCATCGAGTAAATATCATCATCAGTCGTTCGTAATTATCGTAGAAACCCTAACGAAATGCGGTTTCTTACTAGCACTATTAAAGATCATGACACATTCGTAATATTAAATAGTTTCAGTCAAACAAGTTATAGCACCAAAATTAAGTCTGAACGTAGTCAGTTAATCGGTGACTCAAAAAACACCAATATTTTTCTTACAAACTCATTCCACACTTGCACATGGATATGAATATAGAAGAGAACCGAACGATAAAAATGCAGTAAGTGTAACAATGCTAAAAATTGTCTATTGTGTTTAATTAGAGTGGAAGCAGTGTAATCGGGATCAGACTATACCAATCATATTTAGCTGGTAAATAATAAAAGAGTGGCTAAGCAGTAAGTTTTTCAGGGCGCAGTGCCAGGTCGACTTAACCAATTAATTTTTTTTTCTAACCGCCCAGGACTATACTTTGGGCAATAATGCGAAACAATAATATTCACCTACTCATCCACCTTTCCATTTGGAATACCAAAGAACACTTACAAAACATTATAAAAAAAGAACATGTAAAGCCCTTGGAACGTCGAACATTCTCTATCACTTCTTCACGGCAGTGCATAAATACTGAAGAAAGTTCGCCTCCTTCACTTCAGCTGCTTTGTTCAGACCGAATAAATTAGTTTCATACTCATTCATTCATTTTTCAACCATAAAGAAATTCAAAAGTTCCTAAACTCGTGGTCCTGGCTGATACCTAACTGGATATTATTGACCCATGTCTAAATGCGCAATTACAAGGTTAGTGGTGCTGGCGATACTATCTTTAGTCGTTATAGCATGCCAATAATAACGGGATTTTAAGTTATATGGGATATAATTTGTTACTGGATATTTTATATTGACCTGCTGGATCATCTCGTTTGGGAGATGCTGGAACCATATCATCATCTTCTTCGTCCTCTTTATCCTTATGCGAGTGAGTGTAATGATACGTTAAGCCTGGGCGAGTTTTATATCGAGCTCCACAAACTACACAGGAAGCAACACAGTTATCTTGGTCAATACACCCATCCTAGCAACATTCAATTCATCCATACCCCCACTAAACTTACGACAATTACTACAACATTGATAATAGCGAGAAATTCGATTGCACTTACTGTCACAAGCAAAGGGCTTCTCCGGGTCAGTAACAGCATCATATGTAATTTTTCGCCTTCCTCGGCTTGCAGGTGTCTATAATAATAAAACGCAGTAGGATAACAAACAGCTCATTGGGAAAAACCATCAAAAAGTCAATTAGTCAAAGACTAATTTGCTTTCAAAATACCCGTGGAGATTTGGCAGGAGTTTTCTTCTTCTTTCTCCTGCTGCTGCTATATTCTTCGTAATCATAATCTGAATCAGGATCTGGTTCTTCAAATTCTACGGCATCAGGCATTTCCAGTTCGTCATAATACCATTCCTGATGTAGAAAAAGGTTAAAAAATTCATATCAATATTCTAGTTATCTTTCACATTGAAACCATAATTAAACATTTTCTTACAGGTGGCTTCGTTTCTTCCTTTGTACTGTCTTTACTATCCTCATTAAATCCAATTGGTCCGGTTGGCGGAGCAGGGAACGGTGAACTCTCAGCAGAGACTGCGCTTAACTGATCTTCTTCCTTATTCTCATTTCTAACCGGAAATCTTGGCTGCATAAAATTAATCAAGTATTGTCTCCTCTTTTTCCTCCATCTCTTTGAAGGATAAGTGTAAATTTGACCCTCTCTCAAGCCAGGAAGTCGCTGACGGGCATCCATAAAGAGATTGGAATGATTTTGAGCAACACCTGAACAATTCATATACATTTTCAATCAAACGGGCATGAGAAACTTTTAGTGAAAGCTAAATTTGTAAATCTAAAAATGACGAAAACACAACATAATACAGATATATTATCGTAGTTCACCTGTCTGAGAGTCCAAAAACGGGAGTCGCATTGTTCGTTCCGATGATAATCGTGCATTGTAGCTAGCTGCATTCTCAATTGTTTCTTTGTACACCGAATCGTTCATATAACTGGAATTAACCAAAAAGCGTCATTTAAATTTGGCCCATATCAATTAAACAATTATACTGCCCAGCACCCACCAATTACTACCCAGACTAAATGGATAAAATAACCGATGAAACTTACTTTTGAATCTTCTGCACTACAACAGGATTTAAGGTTATCGTGTCCGCCGACCCCATTTTCACCTCCGTTCGTTTACTAACCGTATCTTATCGTCAATACATAGCAAATATCGCTTCTCTTTCCTTACTGTGGTTATACTAATCTAATTTAACCCAATCCTAAATCTTACTCAAACCAGCAGCAAGTTAGCAAGCCACAATTTCCACAATATAAAATCAGCACAAATGACAAATCCGCTGCTCCACAATGTAAACAGAAATGATTTTCTTTTTAACGAGAGAAAGGCCTTCCGAATTATCTTTCATCACAAAAACACGAGCCTCTCTCTCCCCTAATTGAGGAAATTATCAATTTTTTATGGAGAACATTACTACAACTTACACGAAGCTCCTTTTCTTGAGAATTCACTTGTTTTCTAAACACAGAAAGGGATGCTGATGTGGACGATTTTGAAGACTGTTTTTTACGGAGAATGAATAATGGACAAGAAAAATGGATCAATACAGACGAGACAGGAGGGACGCCGATTCCGGGAAATACATGGCGAGAATACCCTGTCTGTCCATCTTTGTCTATGCTGAAGCACAAGTCTTTGTTGCACCGAAGCCAGTGATTTGAGCCAATCAGCTGCTCCCCTCAGGGGGCGGGGCTTAAAAGTGCTCACTACATGGTCATGTGCTGAAATGAAACCCAATAATATGGACTTCTGCTGGAATCTCAAGCATCTCAGAGCGGCTATTGAAGGAATGAAGCTTTGTGTACACTTTTTCGTGTTTTTGTTTTTGCATGAGTTTGTTATGAATCCTCGTGAATGAAGGGTTTTGGATTGTCCGTTGATCGTTGATTCATTGCGATTTGTTATTGTGTACTTGATTTTTTAAATTGATTGATTTTTAAAGTATGG
>JAHZMW010003685.1:0-13297 GCA_027743745.1 Alloscopus bannaensis | reverse complement strand
GCACAGTCATGGACATTTTCTATACCACTCACTCCAATCACCACTCAATTAAAATGAAAGCCCTGCCACTCACTTCACTCATGGAGAGTGACAACCCCTCCTCTCACTCCACTCGCCACTTATGAACAAAATTTACCACTTCATTAATGTTGCGCCACTCGTACCACTCATTCTCGTCAATTTATGAGTTAGTTATATTTTTATTTCTGCATTGGAAATATAAAAATTTGATAACAAAATAAGCGGCAAGCTACATTTTCCAGACGGAGTGGGTACTCACCACTCACACTCCACACAACATCTATCAAACATTATTACAATTATTACAGGAAAAGCCAGATTACCAAACCGTGAAGGTTGCCTGCTTTACATTTGATAGTGACGAAATAACTTGCTTATTCTGTACGGCCGTTCGTTTTATTAAGCGGTTTTCCTGCAGACTGCTACTTTCAATCATTTATATTTTGAATCGCATGTCAATACATGCTTCTCTAGTCCAGCTTGGTATTGTTGTGACTGGTATATATACCAGCATAATATGCTGATTACAATAATAACGCTTTTTATTATTTACATCACACGGTATTTGCTATGTTATATATAAGACACTGAAATAGTTTAATTTTTAGATTGCTTATTTTTGGGCGGACGGGTTGTGAGAGAAGTGATAATTGAAGTGTTTTTATGCCACACAAATATTAGTGCGATATTGGCAGCTTAGCACTCATCATCGTTAGCTGCCCAACTCTGCTTACTGTGATTTTAGATTCCTATGTATTTAAATGGAAGCAATTATCAATTATAGATCCCAAACAAAAAGGTAGTGCTACTTGAAAATTTGCATGGTAGTACAGTTTTTCACGCTCTTTCAAATGAGCCTACAATCATCAGTGTCCGTTGGTCGGTTGTAGACCGACTCGCATTGTAAGTAGACAACCCACAACACTGAGGTTTTCGCGTTGAGCTTCAAAAGGGTTTCAGTTTCGCACATGAATTGCTTAAATGCACTTGCTCCCTTGGTGTTGCACTCGGGGGATGCACACACACTCACTTCAAGTCGTAAGTGGTTGTATCATGAATCATAAACCACTACTACTGGCATTCGCTCACACCGTAACTGCGTAACTCATGCTAATGGTGTTTTTTCGCTTGAATCAAGATAAAGATAAAACTATTATTGTGTATTTATTTACTTCCATCAACATCATCATCACAGAGCGTACAGTGAGATGGCCTGCTTCTGCTGTTTCAAACTCAATTTCACGTAATTTTATCTCTGAGAGAGGAGTAACAAGCAAATAGATATATTTAGGTCTGTACATATATATGATGTTATGTATGTATACAGTCTTTCATTATTTCTCGCGTATTCTTGTCATTATGGCCTGCACGGATTGGTATTACTGGGTAAAACAGATAATGTATGAATATGAATGAATGCAATCTAGCAGACTCTAGATAATATGTAAATATATGTGCACATACACACACAACTCGTAATAATCACAACAAAATAATATCACATGATAAATTCTACAATAATGAGGAAGGAGCAGCAGCAGCAGCAGTAGCAGTGAGAATCACCGTGTATTGTTCGTCTGCATATTATTGCATTGCATCGGAATTGTTAAAGAGATGATACTTGCACATCAACTCGTGTTGCGAAAGGCGTACATAAAACGTTCATTACATTTTACCTTGTTGGGTTGAAATCACCTGTCCTGTCATTCCCTTTTAGGTATCTATCCTCATATATATGGGGATTTGTGTCGTCCTCAGTACGGTTTGCATGCAAGGATGTCTGTGAAATGAGCATGGATACATGCATGTTCAACCATTTCATTTGAACATCCGCAGTCTACCTTTGCATCACATATTCCCGGTGTATGTATCCATTGTATCATCAATGCCAGCGTTTGCTAGTATTTACACTAAACAACGTGGCATTTGTGGTACGAGAACGCTGCAGACTGCTTCACCACAAAGCGCGGAGATTCCTTTACTCCTCGTTTGACGAGAGAGTTTTAGTTGCACACATTCACATATTTGGAATGAATTCACCTAATAGCCGTGCATGTGTGATACGCTCACAAACCAGCAGAGAAAGAAGAGCCAGCAACCTGAGTGTTGAACTGATGCGATAAGTGATGAAGATTGAGTTAGCTTTAATGCATCTTGTTCTTTTGGCTTGAGAGAATAATGTGTGGCCAAGAAGCGTGCATATATTGGATTGTGGTTTCGTAGAAGATTCATACATTGAATCCTTTTAGGTGTCATCCCTCGTCATACATTTTCCTCTCCTCTCCCTCATATCTCTCTGCAAACAATGTAACTTTGTAGTCAGACTTTTTTCCGTGTTATTGTAGAAACAAGACAAGGAGCCTCGATTCTTGTACAGATGTACATAATGTACGTATACAACTCTAACTTGAATGCATTTGTAGCGATGCGAGTGCATAAATATATTGGAGAATGCACTTCAGTGAGATAATTGAACTATTGTGTTTTTCTTGATATATAATGTGTTTCATCATGAGAGGAAGGGAAAAGAGTAAATGTACTATTATCATTGTTGCTCCGAGGCCTACTTTCCGTAGTCACAGTTGGCAGTGGTAAAGGTGGCTGTTGTGTGGCTGAAAAATCATGATGATAGAAAAAGGGTGCATGTTTATTATGGTGCATTGCATTACTCTACTTTATGCTCGATATAAACTTGAGATCAGATCAGAAAAATACGTTTGTACACAGCTTGTTCTACTCACATTTATCAGTATGTGTTACGGTTACATTGAGATGCACGTACCCTTTTGATATTTTCATTTTGTACACACCACACAAACAGCCGCAGGCCTCGAGCGAACAATGCATGCGTGTGGACGATGTGATCTTGCGTTTTAAGTAGGCACTACTACGCTTCACTCTGCATTTCGTGATGATGATGGGGGTAATAAGAAATAACGAGGAAATATAATACGAAGCTCTTTATATAGGGCTGTTGACGATAGTCAATGTAGTTAGTAAAATGTTACTCTATCGTATACATTTATTATATTATTATGCAGCGTGCATGCCGGCTGTGAACGCCATGCAGGAAGGCGAAGGATGTGTGTGACGTGATATATATATAAAGTAGAGTGATTCACAGATCCTGGCCTGTCCCTCTTTTCCGCTTTACAATCCAATAAACTTTAGTGCAAAGTAAATACACGCTCATCATCACTTTTTCTGAATGACACACTCAATCGTTGTTTATTGCATGTTTTATGGGCCTTGCGTTCTTGACTTTTTCAGCTGCAGATGAAGCCAAGGGAGGAAGAGAGAGAGAGAAAGGGAAAAGTGCCACTTTTCAGCTGCTTCTGCATCTGCATGCTGTATCAACGTGGTATTTGAGTTTACTTGGAGGTCTCTCTAGCTACACGGAGATGTAAACGCGGAATCGTGTTGGAGGATCTTGGCCTGAGATGCACAATATAAATAAACATAAGGACCTTGATGCCTGTAATAAGCAAATAAATGATAATGAAATCAATCATTCCATTCAACCATGTGGTTATCTAACAAAATGCTTGTGAGAAGACGTGTAGAAGAAAATAAAGTTTGTTTAATACGACTGTGTGGTTCACTGTACTGGAATGGAGAATAGTTAAACCAAAACTCTACGTACGACTTTGTTCTTTGCATGCGTCACCACAAACCAATTTGACAAAATCCACGTATTTGCTAAAAAATTTATCAATCTTTATTGTGGTAGACTACCAAGTAAATACAATGATGCCAGCTCACATCAAGTCAATGTAGTTTAATGTGCTTAAATTATCATAAAAGTTTTACGTGGACTTTGCGGTTCAGGCAACCTTGCAGTAGAACAATTCATATTTTGCATCTGACTTGTCCATGGTTCTTTTAATTTAGTTCACTGACGAAGCAAAAAAAGAACAAAACGTGACACATGACGGCATGACTCAGGTTCGAGTCGTAAATTCATGAAAACGACGATGTTGTTTTTTTTTATTAGAATTGGTTTGTATATTATTTATTTGAATTGTGTTCGCATTGAAAAATTTGATTTCTAAACGCTGGTAATGTTACATAAATTGTGAAAGTTCAATCTTCTGCTCGCTTGTACACCGTTTCCGCTTGAGACTTACAAGCGAACTTCGTTAACAGCGGGAAAACTGTCTACCTACACATTTCGTTTTGTTCTGCAAGCAACAAAGAACTGTTACCAGAAGTGACGCCCAACCACTCTATGCTCTATTTTTAGCTTTACATTTATCAACGATAAACGTCTTCTCTCGTAATAATGACTTGGCATTCCATCTTCCCGAAAGAAAAACTAACTTCCTAGAATCATTTCTTATTGTCATTGTTGTCCTCCTAATCGTATTGAAGCCAAAAAAGTCCGTTGACTAGTGGATCTCTTTTTTCAACGGTTTCGCCTCAAATTTTTCAGCGCACGTAGATCCATTCATTTTGCTGTCTTCGAAGTTACGAGTGCCATGGTGGTTTTTAGGTGGAAAAAAGTTCAAGAAACCACTTTGGAAACTCTACTATTGTGAAACCGAGATGATTTTCTTCATTTTACTTCCATTATACGCCAAACAATCGAGTTTTATTTCAACGCGATGTTTTTTCATGTTAACAAAAAAAAACAATTTTTGAAAAACATGTTAATTAAATTACTTTATTGACACTCAATAAAATACAACAATTTGTAGCAACTTAGAAAACTTACAAGACGGGTTTTTGTTGCTGTAATGGAAATTCTAAATGCCGTACATAGACAATTAAAGTTTTCTTATTTACATATCCTCAGCAATAGTCTCAGGCAGCGATTTTTGGCTATGTAATAACAACTGCTGACGGCAAAGCGCTTTGTTTATTTTTTATTGACAATGAACGCGGATGGCATGACTTTGACGGGCTTCCATGTAGTATTCTGTATACACCGTTCCGTAGGTTAAATATCATTTCATGCAAAACGTTGCGAAAACTATGAACTCTCCCCCTCAGACTACATCATATACAATATATAAACTAAACCACGGATAAAATATTAATGCAACCTTCAAGTCTCTGTGGTCTATAAATTAAATGACTTAGAATTGCAAGATTTTATGAAAATTAATTTTCTATCATGGTTGTGACAAAAATACTGCTTTTTCAATCGCTTGACACTGATACGCGGAAGTTATTCCATTGCACACACAATTCTTTGCAAGTTAGTTTAAGTCTGCAGGAAGGAATGTGAAAACCCTTCTTCTTTTCTAATGAAACTGCGGACCAGAAGCAGCAAGCATGCGGAAGTGTAACACAGACTTACCATTAGACGAAGTGTGAGTTTGTAAGCATTTCGGAGCTTTGTCGGGTAAAGAAAAACGATATATACTGAAACCCTACTGCAAACTGTAAGAAATACCATTTGATCGACTATTGTGTTTTGATTTAATTTCGAGGTGGGAATGAAAACGTAGAGTGTGTGTAGAAGATGCAGTAATGTGAAATGTCATCCAGCCAAGATTTATGATCAGAGAACTACCGACGGTTGTAACATCATTTATTTGTTAATGTTTTGGAACTTTGTGATGAAATAAAGGCGGATTCCAAAGTTTACGAAAAGACTTCAGGTGCAACGTATGAATATTTATGTAACTATTGACTCTACAGCTCGTATTATTTTGAGCAATTCCATTGGATTGACATAACTCTTTCTCTCTGGCTATCAAAGTTTAATCAAAACACCTGAAACAGTCTCAAATCATCGAAGTTTATACAGAGTATGACAGCGAGCACGATAAATGCATGATGTTTGTCATTGAATGTGAACGTTTACTGCAACTACATGAACTACCAAAACAGTTTTTATGGGGTCCCACAAGACGACGATTCTATTAGGAATTCTAGATGCATTGTCTTCAAGTTCTTTGGTAAAAGATGAAACTGATTTTTTTAAAAAAGTCGCGATGGTATAAATATTTGTTGGAAACTCGTGCAATCCTGGACTATGCCCTCGTCTATATTTTACACCTACTTTGAAACAGCATGAAATAAAAGTTTTTGATCTCAATCTAGGGAAAGTGTAACTTCACAAAGGAATTTGCTGTTTTGTGACTTTGGTACGAAATGAGGAAAGTTGTGACCGTAAGTTTTCCTGTGTGAAGGGGTCGCAGCCAACACATATATATTCCCACAAAAATATTATGTACAGAAAGAGAGAAGACATTTATTTTCTATGAGCATCTCTCCGCTAGTCCTTCCTGATACCTGGGATTTTAGCAGTAATATGTTTACTAGCTTTCACGAAAGATGACATCTGCTTAGAGGATAAAAGTTTTGTGTTCCTTGTCTAGCGTCAACTGAATTTTCACCGATGAAAACTGTATAATATATTTAGGGAATTCATAGGTCCGGTGTGCAACGAAGCAACTTCAGCGAAAGCTTGCAGACTTGTATTTAACATGAGAACGGGCAATATCCTATAAATCGTCGTGCTGTCAAGAATTTTTGTCCAATAGAAATTGTGCATTTTCCACGAAATGGATAACCGTTGTTGAGTTGGGAAATAGGAGACTGCCAAGTTATACTTTTGAGATCTTATTCTAATTTAGATGTGTGTGGTCGCAGTATCGAATAGTAGCTCTTGCTTTCCACAAAATATTGAGGATTTTGATTGCGTCACACTTATATCCATACAAATTTCGCTGTAAATATAAATTAAACAGGCATTACCTCTAAAAGGGTGGACTTGTGTGGTGTCACTACTATTTCAAACCTCAAGCTTTGGTTTGGATTTGCATGATTAGTGTCAGTCATCCATACAAAAATCCAATTGAATTATGATAAAGAGAAAAATGTAAATATACGTTTTCTACTCATACGTTTGATAGTCGAAACCGCGTGCAGTATCAATTACCATTAAATGCTTTCCTATTTCGTAACTCCAACCCCGTATAAAGTTTTAGGATAATGAAAGTGCATGGTGTGAATGGAGTGGTCATAAAAATGTCAATGAGCAAATATGATCGTCGGAGTGAAATCCTTCGACTGCTCACTAAGCATTGCTCTTTTCCAACACCATCAGAATATGATTCTCTCTGGTAATTGTTCAGATAGCCCAATTGTCACTATGTGATGAAACGAAATTTTAGTTGCAGCATGGGCGAAAGCGGGTTTCATTGCTAACTATTTGGTAGATGACGGTAGACGAGGAACTTTATATTCATAGGTAAAGAAGGCTGATGCTGAGCGGAACACAGTCTATGAATCAAATTATTTACTTTTCAGTTATCTTGTGTGAACTAGCACGCAGTTCCGCTCTCCAGAGACTCTTTTTGTACAAGCTCATGAAAGTTTCCGTTTTTTAATAAATAGAGAAAAAATCCTAGAGTAGCCAACAATTTTCCTGGAAGTGTCTTTAAGCCTTGGAACGAGCTTTCACTTATGTGGTCAGTCTGCCGGAGTCGACTATATCCGTTTCTTTGCCTGTTTGAATAATAGATGCGTGGACGATATTCTGTTAAACGGATTAGGATACGAAGCAGCAGAGATTTGGAATATCAGAACAGGTCCATAATGTATTCTATTCATTATACAATGGGAGCAGACTTATCAATGACTATTTCGTAATACATTAATACACCAGCACAACAGAAATTCGGAGAAGAAAGGAGACGTGATTTTGAGGGGAATCTGAGGTACGCAGAAGGCAACGGACAAATAAAGGGAGAGCTAGCTTTCCCCCATATGTAACCGCTGAAATCGATCTGTGGTGAAAGTGATAGATTCGTTTCACTTTGACGTGCTCCTTCTTTCCTTTTCCTGTCCGTCTCTAATCTCATCCTTAGATTTGCCCATTCTATACTTGAATAAACTACATTGAGTTTTCCGTCTACGTGGTCTTCTGCTCATATTAATGTACACATTTACATCAGCCAGAGGGCGAGGAAAGTCTGTAACGTACAATAATAAAACACTTTGGAGTTGCACAACAGTATGAACATCACTTTACTCTAACTTTTGAATGTGCTTTTATATTCAGTTATTTAATCGCTTCTCTTAGAATTACCAGTATCTGTTCGATTTTATGATCTCTTTTCAATTATGCTAATAATTAGGATTTCCAACGAATAAACCTGACAAATTAGATAGAAAGAGGAAAGCCGATTAAGGAATCACTGGACAAAGTCTGCATATTGTTCTCGTATTAAAATATAAATACATAATGGACCATAGAACGTGGTTGTTGTCATCCACGTTCAAGGCTGTGGTTGCATCAAAATGAAAGGTGATTGCAATCAAGCAGCAATTTTCTAGATTTTGCATAATTACAACAAGAGATGTGAAAGCACGGTACAGCGAAGACTAACACCTTATGTTCTTAAATCGTACACTGTATTTTTTATGTACACTTCATAAGTAAACAACAGAAAACTTTTAACATGATTGTCAAGTTTTCAGCGCTAAATAATTTTCAAGTAAACCTATTAAATATGTTAAACGAATTTACTCGGATTCATCATTGAATACTCTGCTGTATCCTAAAACTAGAGAATTCATTGAGATTGGAGTTGTAGTCATTATTGCTCTTGCTCTTGGTAAGAAGGTTACCGGAAGTTGTTTTCAACACAAGGTCGAAAATCGGTGGTTTACTGACAGAATTTTAATACGTTAATACGTTACGATTTTTAATACATATCTTTAATACGAGCAACAATGTTTCCCTAATTTCTCATAATACCATCATAGATAAACTTTGTCTAGATCGATTGGATGTAGGTAGACGCAAACATTCATTGGGTAATCAATTGAACATCTTTCACCAACGGTGGCTTTTTATCGGAGCTCATTGTTCTACTATATTATCTGTCGTTTCTCACTGACCGAAGTATCAATTAATCAATTATAAGTGCTGTTATTATTTAAGTAAAAATACGTATTTGAATTGTGATTTTAAAAAATTCTATTTCGGTCGAACCGATTTTCCATTAGCTCAACGTGTCAACAACCAACCGCATCGTAACTCACACAGTTTCTGTTCCAAATTGTCGATCGTCGAACGGATTTTAGTAGATGTCTAAAAGAAAGCAGACCCCTCGACTAAAAAATAATCTTTTGTAGTCGCATCGTAGGCGTACAGAACGGATGGCACGCACAGCTAGGAAATAAAATATAAATGAGTCTGTTACTGTTCCGTCAGAGAGTGAACAACTAATAGATTCATGACAGTATTAAACCGGGATGTGTATCCTATTCAACCCCCGCAACCCATGTAGTCGCGTCTTTTAACCAATACCTCCGGAGGAGGAAGAAGAGGAGAAATCCGCTGGAAATTTTTCATCAACTATTCTCCTGGCGGCAACGCAGTAGAGAGTGGGGTACCTACACAAGTGAAAGCATTCATTCGCTCATGTAATCTTGTGTACAAATTGAATTTTCTGTTTTTATTGAAACAGCCATTCTTCCTAAAAAGTTATACTTTCATACCCACTCTTCGGGCAAAATGCTCGTCAGTCGATTCTTGATTCTCGTTTTATACTTCAGCAGATTTTCGTTCGCCGATTCCGATTTTGTCGTCAGTCGATTACATTGTTTAGTCGAATTTTACGTTTCTATTGTAGTCGTGTATTGTAAAAATTTGCTAACACTAAAAGTTCTCCACAGAAAAATAATTTTCAATTTTTCATGTAATTTTAATTTGATGAAATTTTAATGTAAAGATTTGTAATGACAGAAATTAGTAGTTTCATGTGATGGCCCTGTTATTAAATTTACAGTTTAATTTACAATTTAGTTTACAGTTTTAAAATTACAATTAATATAGTTAGCATATTGCACTTCTATCCAAATCACCTGCTTTCCAAGTTGCTCCACTAGTTTACAAGTATCTCTCATTTGTCTTTGGATATATGGAAAACTGAGAATCGGTAATCGGCTAACGAAATATTCTAAATCTGCTAAAATGAGAATCGGAATCGGCTGAAGACAAAATCGGAATCGGCTAACGAGATAATCGGAATCGGCTAATGAGACTCCACTTTTTCGCAGAACCTATGACTGAACCAATGGCTACACCACCATTATACCCATCCTGATACTCATCGTGAATTATACTTTGATTACAGAAACTAATCAGCAGCATGGACGCTTCCCGTCGACTGCATGGCGTGTAGTGCCTCTGACTTCCTGACAAAGAAATACTACATAAATACATATTACAAGTGATACAGGAGATGGTATGATTTTATGGATTATCCGGAGGCAGAATTCAGCCGGTACTGTTCTTTACTTCAGCTCATGTTTATGAGCCCATCATGTTGATGTTTATGGTGACAACGGCTTCAAGGAAAATTGAGACAAACCAAACGAAGCTCATACATCTTTCTTTCCCCAAAACTAAGTACTCCCACCAAACCCAACTTCATCTTCACTTGTCACCGGCTCATTCTATAGAATGCTCCATCTTTTCGTTCACCCACTTTGTTGTATACAATGAAGATGAAACCATAATGTATGCTCACTTCCTGTTTCGTACAGTTTTAGAAGTGAGGTAGTTTCCTCTTCTTGAGGGTGCTAGACCATATAGAAATGCGACCGACAGAAGGAAAATATTGAAGAAGAAACTTTCTCTTTTCTCCTTCTTCCTTTCTTTTCTCACGATTTGCTTGAAGTGCTGAATCAGTCTCGAAATTCTTGTTTCCTCGCTGATATTCCATTGCTCACACCCGCTCCTTTTGTAAAGTTATTCCAGCATAATATAAGCAGCACGTTTTGAATGTCCAAATGGTTATCCGCGACACGACTCTGATACACCGCATCGTAATAAAGGACTCCTTGTCTTTCTCTACAAAGCACACACATCGTTGAAAGTTTTTTATAATAATACTCAACAGCGGCTGGCCTCCTTGCCATTCCCATCTATCATTTTTGCTTTCCCTCAGCTTTCACTCTTGCGTTTTTATTACTAACTGAAATCCTATACACTGCTTCACTATTATCACCCGGGAGGCGCACGAATGTAAAGTGCCCATCCGCCGACTTCAGCATATGCCTAGGAAAACATGGAGATAGGTCCTCTTCATTCCGTTGTTACTGTTTAATATCTCGACTACTTGGGATGCACATACATCAACACATTTCCGCTTCAAATTATATGGACAAAGAAAAATTGGCGTGTAGACCGTCATCCCCAATTTTCATCTCATCTCGATGTAAGTGCGCTCACTGCCTCGTTTCCACGCACCGTTCGTACTTCTGTGTGCATTATCCTAATTCCTAAATCGAGCGGCAGCCTAGTGTACAAGAGAACGTGAGTGAGGGAATGAGTGTGCGAACAATTCGCTCTTTCTCCAGTATTTATGAATAGGTAAGCGTTAAGCACTTTATGATGCTCGTGAAACAAACGTTCAATTTTATCAATCTCAAATGACACAAGTGCTCGGGCGAGGACGCTTGGAAGCTTCCCATTGTTGAGTGAGGATGATGGGAGATATAAAGTTGTGTAATTTAGTGTTTCTTAAAGTTTCGCTCTCTTGTCTATCAACTACCACTAAAGGAGAGTTAGAGTGTGCGAGAACCGTGATGAGGAGAAGCGCTCTGGGGGGAATTCTCTTTCCAGGCATGTGTATGAACGGAAAGTGAATTTCCTCCAAATCTGGATTGCTTTTATAAAGTCGTTTGCTCAGACTTCTCAGCGCTTCTTGATTCCTCTTCTCAGTCGGCACCGACCCTTTGGTTAGTTAGCGCTTGTATAGGTACATATTTCCTATTTTTTTCGGCATTGCTCCTACGTATTTCTGTAGATTAGATCTTGTCGGAATTGTAATCTTTGATAGACTGTTTAAAGGCAAAGAAACAGGATAGGCGAGGTTATACTCGAATTACATGACGCTACACGAGATAGAATTGATGTTGTCCGGAATACCTAAATGGACTAGAAGAGACTTTGGTGATCGCGGACTGGACGTTGTCTGCTGGAAAATGGTTGAAGTCAAGAAATGAGAATCACTCAAAGCATGCTCGTATAATTCGTAAATCGTCTTTGGTTCGCCACCCCCTATACTTGAGTAATAAAGAGTATATCTCCGGAATGCGGCATGACTCTGGAGAAAGTAAACCAGGAAGCTGATGAATGTTATATAACGAATATAAAATGTACCTCCTTGTGTTCCAAGATGCTCGTCTTAAGTTTGCACTAGAGGTAATCGAATCATCTCACACCGTTTCTTCTTTCGCTCGCCTCTCTTTTAATAATTTACTTACGTCAATGAAGTCGCCGAGGCATAGTAGCTGCGACTACCACTCTCTATTGAGTGCGAGATGGCAAAAGTGTCAGTGTAAGATGGAAGTGAGTTATATTTACTTTCCATGTGATATATAAGAGAGGGAGAGCTTGTTGAAACATATTTCTAAATATGGAGGATCAAATTCTATAACAAATGAGATCTTATGACTTTCCTGTTGTGAATGGAGTACCTCGACTGTGAGTGCTAGCCATTTTAACTTTATCACAAAAATAAACACATACGTGTGAGGAGAGCAAGGAGTTCACGTGTTCGATGACGATTTTAAGAGAGCTCTCTGAAGGATACCGTTTGAGCTCTGAGAGTGGCACTTTTCTAATTAAACTCGAGAAACTTTGAATTTTACAAAGATTCTCCACTGTAATTGGGAGAATCATACGATTGTTTGTGTGGGGAGCGTCTTCAAGTGAAAAAATAATCTCCTTCGTCTATTAAAACACTCCAAGTGTACACAATACACACGCCTCTTCTCATGTAAAGGGGAAAGTTTGAAGATTTCTCGTTGTTCCAACATTTGTAAAGCGAGTAACTACCTATATGCAAGTAATAAGAGATTTTCTTCGAAGACAAGGGAAAGGGCCTTCAGAGTTTCAAAAGAGGATGCGATGGATGCATTATTTGTACATCTCAGAGTGTTTTACTTCAACAGTGCAAAAACAGCAGTGTGGGCCAGCAAACAAACTTGAAGCAGAGGGATGCTCATATATTTCATCGTCAACCTTGAAACCAATATTTTAAGATGGCGACCACTAGCTTTGCTGGTAATCTTCACGCGTAGGCTTCCTTCACATCAATTTCATGAGGCTCTAGACGTAAATTTTAGAAAAGCAACATTGCAGTAGCAAATAAAGTACGTTTAAGTTGTTATAACTAAGGATAGTGGTACGGTAAAGTGATGGCTTTTGGGAGCTCCAGTAAAATAATTGTAGTCAATTGGTATTCCACTCGAGTTTCTTCAAGATACAAATTACACTTCGAAAACAACATTATGCATTCAT
>JAHZMW010003684.1:0-62833 GCA_027743745.1 Alloscopus bannaensis | reverse complement strand
CCCGTATTTAACTATTTTTTCGGGCGTTCGGAGACAGTTTGGAAAATTGTGCATGTCTGGAAGGAAATTGATGATTTACATTTCTAATTTAGACTGAACTATGGGGACGAAATGACACAGGTCTTGCGTCATTGGCGTAAGCGTCGTTTCGCCATCCAAGAGGAGAAGCGCCTTGGTGAGGAAGTCGAATTGCAAAGTTATTTAGCACGACTGGTTCGTGAAGACAAAGACAGACAGGTAATTCACGTCTGATTGAAACAATATTGGAATCGGCATTGGTGGTTTAATATGATTACAAGTTGAGCCCCATGTTTTGTTACTGATTTTCAACAGATAGATCAGATTAGAATAAATGCAGGAAGCAAAGGCGACTCGCCTGAATTAAATGATCATGTCGCTTCTGTGGAACGCTATTCCGATAATTGTATGGCAGAGTTGAACAATTTATTTGCAAAGGTGGACGAGCGGAGAAGGGTAAGAATGTCGATCATTGTAACAATATACATACCAAAATTTTGCCATGGTTTGTGTACTGCGTGTGGAGACAATTGCAAATACTGTTTGTTTCGCTTTAATATTGTAGAAACGAGATGTGCCGGACTACTTATGTGGTAAGATTTCCTTTGAAATTCTTCGTGAACCAGTTGTGACACCAAGTGGGATAACCTACGAGCGTAAGGATATTGAAGAACACTTGATGCGGGTTGGTCATTTTGATCCGATTACTCGAGTCACTCTGACAGCCGATCAGTTAATTCCAAACTACGCTATGAAAGAGGTTGTCGACGCCTTTTTGGCGGAGAATGAATGGGCCTTGGATTTTTAAGCTTTTAAAGATGAAGGGGTTTCCTTTTCTGTAGATTTCTCACCTTTTTAGCTCGTAAAGGAAAACAGGCTTTATAGTTTTCGAATCCAATGGTTTCTTAACGAAACGCAAGTATTGCTGAAAAATCGTTTTTTTTTCCTTTTCTTGATGTATATGTATAAATTATAGACGTCGACAGAACTCGAATTTAGGTTCGAAGTGACGAAAAATGGGAAAAAAAACTTGCAGTGACTAGTTTGTAAGTAATTAAGTTATTATTTCCTCAAAACAAATTCCGCACTGGGACACATTTTTGAATGAATGACGAAAGTGGGTTTGAGGACCTAAATTCAAGGGTTTTGTCGTAATGCATACTTGCAGTATCATATTGTCATACCGTGATTTAAAGATTTCATTCAGTCTATATTTTGATAACGATACCTTTCGAAAATCTACACTTAATATTTTACCTAAAACGCGCAAACGATAGAAGTTTTACAAGTTATGCTCCTTCTGCGAGCCCGATCTAAGGCTCTGTATGTACAATACAACAGTTATTTAGTTCTGGCATTGCAGTGTCAGTTTAGTTAAAATAATTAATTAAAGTGAGTTGCAGGATGCTGGGGTTCTCAGTTTTCAGATTGAAAATGAGTCAGACGTTCTTTCGCGATATGCTACTCAACTTTGTATATTGACAATTTAATAGAATGTGATATGAAAGAAGTTGCACTGACAACTCGTATTTGTTAATAATTACTATTACGCACTTCGGTTGATTAAACGTTTTGCTTAAGTGCGCGTGAGGTTTCATGTGAAACCAGAATTTAGCGGAACGCCAATGGTAGAGTGAGGTTAGCTTCGGCTACCGGTTTGCAATAATTTTGCGTAAACCTTAAATGTAGTGGAACAAGCGAAGGAATAATTTCCGTTAAGTTGAAAGTCATGTTAATATACTGTACGGCTACATGTGCTCCTCTACGCACGCTTATGCTCATGTAAGTCACGTAAGACCAAGACCTGTTAATTCGATTCAGTTACGATTACACCGTTGAAAATGCGTGACTGTTTATGGAAATGTTGTAATTGCATCGTAAGTCTGGAATGTTGTACTTACGAGACTTGTTCTACAATATGTATATTGCGTTGGACTTGTGTATTAATTTATGTTTCGGTATACTCTGTAAAATTTATAAACTTTATGACATTCGCGAGCAGCGATTGTGTCCTTGCGATCTGCACTTTGCTGAAAACAGTGTCACCTGCTTCCGGTTCACTTGTAGCAGTTTCTTACAAATACGTCGTGTCGAACTGTGAAATTGTTAATGATCCCACTACATTTTGTCTGATGAATGTAAACAATTAGATAACTTTTAGTTTATTCCTACTCCTACAAATACTGTGCTCATTCGTACAACTTATCAATTGTCGCAACAAATCTTATGAATACCTACATTGAATTGACGCTCAGTTTATGCGAATATATTATCAAATTCTTTGTATGTAAAGCCTTTGGTAAGTGCAGGTATATGTAGCGAACACAAGTTTGTTATGACCGAGAGTGAAAACAAAAAATCGAGAATTTACATGCTACCATTTGTACTTTGTCATTATTTATTATATTGAATTCACTAGTTCGAGTGACGGATTGGATCCAAATCGTCACTTGAGGAATAATGTAATCATACGCAGAAATCGAAGACAATGACCTGAGCTTAGTAAATATTCGACAGTAAGAAGTCATGCCTTCTGCGCATTCATCATGTCTAGGGAAGCCGCGTTTATGCCGTAAACTACTTTAAAAAATGCCGCAAGAGTGACAAATTCTGGTTTGTAATGCCCAGTCTGAATTATTGATGCTCCATCGATTGATGGCCAATCAAGTGCTGCATGACGATGGCCTGATCTGCGTGTGATTGACAAGAATGGAATGATTTTTCTGACATCCAACAAAAACCGAGTTTCAAAGATTTGTAGTACTTTACTCCAATAACGGCAAATTGTTATATGCACCATCTTTCATCAGAACCTCATCAACGATACTGAAAGCTTGGCATAATGAAACCATTGCGCATTGCACGAACACGACAATATAGAAGGCAAATGCTGTCCTCGATTCATTTACAGTTTGTTATAGTTTTGTGCATACATAAAGTCATCCTGACCATCACATGAACTTCATAAAACTTGTACCAATAATTTTTAGCGTTGCTGGACTAATATTCGTGCAATTCACTGGAAGCAGATCTCATCCAAGTCTCGACACTGCGTGAACATCGAAGTAAATGCATGTGTTTTACATGTGTGGATGTATGCTGTTTCCACTGGGTTATTGCATAACACGCTGTCCATTTCAAGTGGTTCAGCGTGACAATCTCAAGATAATATTTAAATAACGATAAGATATTTCATAATACGCAATGTGAGGAGGCATATATTATACAGCACGCTGACGGTTCAGAACCATCAGTTGTGTTTTGTCTTCTCTTTAAATTGGTTGTGCGAGCAAGGCACACTAATATTTGATTACCTATATCATAATTCCTTTTTTTAGTCGCGAAAGTCAAGTCCTTTGGTGGAAGGGTGAAAGGATGTCTTTGGGAATTGAGTGTGGGGCTACAGGAACCTCAACCCTTCTCATCTCGACGACAGGGGAATTTCTCCAGAGAGGGACCTTTGGGCCTGCAAACTTCAATCTTCTTACGGAGGTGGAGCTCAAGGAATTTTTTGAGCTTATCTGCAAGTCCCTTCCGAAGGATATTCGTTTGTCAAATCTCGGGGTGGGTATGCCTGGTGTTGGGGATGCTCACGAGAAGCAGGTAGACAGGTTATGTTAGCTGGAGCATGAATTTGAATGAGGAATATATTGTTTTAAGCGATTATTTTGTTTCATAGGTAGTTTCCAGTATTGTCAAGGACATTTGGCCCTCGTTGGAACGGGTTTGGGTTGGGAGTGATGCGGAAACGGCGCTGGCATGTATTGGAAAAGATAGTGATATCAAACTCATTGTGATTGCTGGCACTGGCTCCAACTGCCACGGAAAGGACTCAGAGTCCGTTTCAAAGATTGGTGGATTTGGACACATTCTGGGTAATAATAGTTAATCTTTACACTGCCAACACGCTGCTTTTAAACTCAATGGGTTGGATACAGCAAGTACATTGGGGCTTCCGATTTTTTTTACTTCAAAGGTGACCGAGGCTCTAGTTACATAATCGCCCAGAAGGCACTACGACTGGCTCTGCGAGAGTTTGAACACAGGTGTCCAATTGGTGACAGTCCTGACCACAACAAGGCACTCCGCGAGGTGGCCAACATTCCTGAAGACTACCTAGTGAAGTGCTTCATGGTGGACAGGAAGATCGGGACAATTTACGAACTCGTTCAGTGGAGTGTAAACTGCAGTAAAACGGAAATGGCAGGTTTGGCCGTGCTGGTAGTGGGCAAGTGGAGGGAAGGGAACCTGATTGCGAAGAAAGTGATCGAGGAAGCCATCCAAGAACTCGCAGAAGATTGCAGTTGTTTAATCAAGAAGTTTTTAAAGAAGCCTCAACCATACACTCAAATCACGGTGGGTCTCACAGGGAGTTTATTTACAAAGAATGATGACTTTTCGAAGAGCTTCAAAGAGCAAGTTTCGACGGCACTTGATCTTCAAGGGAGCATTCAACTCAATTTCCGCAAGTTGCTCGACACCGTTCAAGGGGCGTTGAGCTTCGTGACGGACTTCACGCCGGAGGAAGGCGAGCTTGATGACCTGGACACTGCTAGGCGCATGTCCTGCTCAGACATGGCTCAGAAAATTCTTCCAGAGTACACACAACTCCCACTAACCGAGTGTCGTAACCCTAATTCGATGGGATTGGACAAACTCAGCATGTCAGATGCAATTGATCTTATGTTGAAAGAAGAGTCTGGAATTCATCCGGAGATAGCTCGTCACAAAGGAGCAATAGAGACTCTCATTCTGAAAATCAGCAAATGCTTTCAAACCGGCGGCAGATTATTTTACGTTGGAGCCGGAACGAGTGGGCGCTTGGGAGTGTTGGATGCCTCGGAATGTCCTCCAACTTTTAAATCGCCTCCAGAATGGGTGCAGGGAATCATTGCTGGTGGTCAACCCGCACTCACCAAGGCCATTGAAGGAGCAGAAGATTCAGTGATCAAAGGTTCACAAGCTGTGGATGAGCGGTCCATTGGAAGCAATGACATTCTTATCGGTAAAGTGAAAACCACTTTTGATTCTAGATATTATACTGATTTCAATACATTTTTTTGTCCACGAGACTTATAAAAATGTCCTCCTTTGTCCTCCACAATTGCAAATAGGGATTGCTGCAAGTGGAAGAACACCGTTTGTCTGGGGATCTATGTATAGAGCACACAGCAGAGGAGCTTTCACAGCTTTCCTCACGTTCAACACGACGCTAGGCTTCAAGTGGAAGCCCGACTTGATCCTTGCCATGAATGTTGGACCGGAAGTCTTAACGGGGAGCACAAGGCTGAAGTGTGGTACTGCGACAAAATGTGTTCTCAACATGCTCTCCACACTGGCCATGGTGAACTATGGGAAATGCTTCGAGAACTTAATGGTTGACTTGAGTCCAGCTAATCAGAAACTGAAGCAGCGAGCACTACGAATTGTTCTCTTGATGACGGAAGGTGTGCCTGGGCTCGTGGAAGACAAAGCGCGTCAAGTGCTTGTGAGTAACAACTACGACATCAGGTCGACTGTGGAAATGTTGCGTGGGTTTTAAACGGCAGCATTTTGACATAAGCATGAAGTCATTAAATAATGTTCATAATTTATTATGAATAATACTTTTGACATTGTTTAGGTTAGCATTGAACCAGAGTTGATTTTATTAATTGTCGTATTTTTGTTCAGAGATACAGGAAAGTTTGGAATTTTGAAAGAATGAACAATGTATAGTTGAATGTTGGTTTGGTTGGATTCGAGATCAACGTCGAAAAGAATTATATTTTCAATGTATAGCGTGTTTTTGAACAAGTTCTTGTAACGGTATTGTGAGACATGATTTTGAAACGCTGTAATGTTTAGCTATCTTTGTTATTATTATCGATGCAGGGCAGCATTAGTATTTCTTGTATTTTAGATGAATTGGAAGAATAATAATATGTATTCCAAACAGTGTCTACATCGTGTGAGTGTCTGTGTGCCGAGGTTCTACTGGCAGCAAAAGTATTGGCAGTGAATTGTACAGAACATCAGATTATTATTGTTAATATCTTATGTAACGTATGAACGTGCAGGTCACAAGTAAGGATGCCACACTTCAGTACAGATAGCACCAGAATCCCTTATGCATTCGTCGTAGACGTTGTCCTCCAAGCGGTAGCCAGAGTGTCGCAGAATATCTTTTACATATTTCAGGTACTCACTCACCTGCACAAGACAAAGACAATCATTGTTGGGTCCAGTCAAAAACAAATGACCGTTTAAGCCATTTAAAGGCACCGCAAAAGGAACTAATTAATCAATAACCTGCGCCACTGATTTCTTCATATCTTCGTCCGTTTCGAATTTTGCACTTTCGTCAGTAATCGCATCAAAGGGGAATATCCTGACCCAGTCCCCACAAACGGGTGGTGCATCACTTGACCAATCTCTCGGAGTGAACCACAGGCCCGGGCCATTTTTCGGGAGCTTTGCTTTCAACTTTTCCCGTGGGCCTTCTACGTATTCCACACAAATCAAAGAAGATGCTTGCAACCTTAGAAAGTCTCTAACAAGCGTAGTATATATATACAGTGTGTGAGAGATATCTATCTTACTCAGGACCGGAAGGTTGACGCTAACGGTCGCAAACTTTCTCCCGCTATTCCCTTTATGCCTTCCGTGAAGTTCACTGCCGTCGAAGTACAATGTGTCATCGTCCGACGAGGACTCGTGCTCCACATCTCCATCCAGCGTTTGACAGTAGCAGCGACTCTGATGATGGTTGTGCCGTCTGGAGTGATAGCTGGGCAACTTGCTCCCTTTCACCATCAATTTCGCAGGGTCGAATTGTGGGAATGGAGTTTGCACCCAAGACTGGAGCATCGATGGCAGCTTCAACGTTGATGGTGAAAGTGAGCTTTCCCATTCTGTGCCAGAGGGTTTCGCATTGAGAAAGAGATCAAAAGTGTGTTCACAAACAGACATGATCAGCATATAAATATCCTTTAGGAAGATTCTATTCCCTATTAAGGCAACATTCAGAGTTGGCTTCAGTTTTATAAGCTTGTTTAATAGTAAGTAAGGACTGGGTTTACTCGAAGATAACAAAGTTTTGGAAGTGCACACACATATATTTTATATGGACCAGAAACGAGATGACGATCAAATGATAAAAAGTAGGCTAGCAGCAGGATAAAAAACATAAAGTCACGAGAGCGTTTTACTTATGTGTGTACACGCAAATTTTATAGATGCTCACAAAAACGAGGCATATGCTTTCTCCATATTGAACACACAGAAGTTTTTTTTGCATTTTTTTTCCTTTTACCTCTTCCAGAGTTCACAATCTGTTCCAATAGATATTCATCCTCACTTTCTCCAAAGCATGTTTTCTCCGAATCCGCAGAGGATGGGACAGAAAGGGAAGAACTGCGGCGTTTCATAAAGTCTCTGCAATCTGGCAGTCCCAGCAGAGTAAACATTTCATGCAGCATCGACTTCTTCACTTGCTCGTCCACATTGCTGAAGTCATCACATCCCAAGCCAGGATTCGTATTAACCTAAGGAAACAAAGGAAGAAGAGAACGACAGTGTTTTTTTGGAGGAAGCAACGATAGAAATTCATGGAGGAATTTTCTCTCCCATAAGGCCTTAAGCACTTAATTCCATCAACTTCCGCTGGCAGCAGATTATTTCAAAGAAATTTTAATGCTTTTAACTAATTTCAACTCAGAGTGGACCACCACTCCGGAGAGGGTGAAAGCAAAGGAGAAAAATATTGTGCAATATGACGTAGCTTTGAAGTTTGTAATTTTAACTCAAGCTCGCAAAGTGTGGATTCTTTTTCTGTTATTTTTTTTCTCCTTACTTCTAGAAGATTGGGCTTGAGATTCTCATCGACCAAGATGTCAAAACCGAGAAACTCGAAAGATTTGTCGGCAGACTCTATCCTCGCAAAGTTTCGCCCATCTCCAATAATGGTGAGGACGAGGAGTGACCAAATCCTCTGCCAGAGGTAGTAGTCATCCACGCCCGTCTTGTCAAAGTATTTCCGGAGTTGTTGAAGCGTCCATTTTGACCCTTATTCCAAACAGAAGGAAATTCGATTAGTCAGATGAAAGGAAAGATGAAGTCAGAGAAAATATTGCAAAGCTCTCTTTCATAGAAAGAAAAAAGGGAAAAAGAAAGACATTTGGGGGAAAGAGGTTTTTATCCATTTTCAGGGTTTATGACGTCCTAAAAACAACTTCAGAGACAGACTGCACACCCGGAAAAAAAAGTGAGGAAAAGTGCATACCGAAGCCAATGGTTTCCTTATTTTTCCGATAGTTAGGCCCTTGTTTGTTCACGGACGTGTTGGTCAGATGAGAGAAAGTGTTGGGCAAGTTGCTCAAATCATATTTGCTCGTGGCGAACCTCGTAATCCCTTCTCGATACGCGTAGAATGTTAATGGGGAAGTGGATGTGATGCAAACATACAGCCGAAGATCCCATTTGTAGCCATTGATGAGATAAGGCCTGGCAATGTACTCTTGAACAACGCAAGCCTCATCGTAGGAGAACTTGGTGACTTGCTGAAACGGAAAATTTCTTTATGAGATGATGAAATGTGCTTTTTTTTACTCTGTCAGTATCAAAACGCCGCATTATTTCACAACAATAGAGAAAGCCTGTCTATCAATCCTTTCATTCTCTGGGGAGCTGTTTCACGACTTTGTTCCCGTTTTTCTACTAGAGTTCCCCCGTGAAAGAAGGAATAAGGTGGTCATTGTCAATATTATCAAGTTCAACATGGAAAAAAGCAACGTGAACAAGGCTAAATACCAACATTTATGTATGTCGGCAAAAGAGTAAAAGAGATCGGCTAAACACTGTTCAGCCACTTCGTTATGCTTCATAAATTTCATCAAAGTCATATCCACACACGCTCCCGAGGAACTTTGTGAGCGTACTTTCACTCTAGCTTTCACTCCCTTTACTACTGCAGCAGAGCGGCTGAAAAGCAAGGAAATATGAGGTAGACAAAATATTATGGGTATACGCATACGTCAAAAAGTAATATTCCTTTTCCTTGGCTTTTCGCAATTGGCTTTGATATCCAGAGTGGAGCTTTCTTTCCCTTGGGTAGATGATGGTTGGGGCCGAATGGAATGCAACCCGGATCTGGAGGTGTCCCGTACTCTATATCACACAGTCGTTTGGTGTGCTCCGCAACCAGCCGGGTGTACTCCAGTGGCAAATTGAAAGACAGTGGACTAATGAAGGAAACAGTAAAAGGCACGCTTGAATATGTCACGAAACCTTGTTACACTAACTGTTACCTGTCCAATCCAGACATATAAGCGATTCATACAAGCGTTTACTGGTGCTTACGTATAGCCAGTGAGGCAGCAAAATGTAATAGTAGACTATTTAGACATGCTTTATTTTGGAGAAAAGCATACAAGCTAAAATGCGTATATACTGGTGTGAAAGTGCACACTCCACATGAGTCTTTCTTTCGCACGTCAAATGCCGCAGAGGAGACGGCTGCTGTTGGATTGTTACAACTGACTTTTCCCATCACCGCTCATTTCCTCTCGCTGCGAATTTATCTGTCACTTTTTTTAGTCAGCAGCGAGCCCTCCGCTTTTTTTAGGAGGAACATAAATTTAATTTTTCAGCCCAGTTTTTACTTTCTTCTTTCATATTATTTACATATTGTAAGCAAACCGTACAAATTCAATACAATATGCATGAGTACACATCCTAGGGCATAATTTTAATCAAATTTTATTACAATAAATGAATTTTTACAACGAACCAGTATGAGCTCTCATGCCCTGGACTCGATATAAGAAAATGCAGATTAAAAATCCCATTATGTTTGAAATAACAATGTGCAATGTAGCGGTGAATGTTTCAACATTCCTCAATTGAGGCACTGCCGAGGACGAGAAAATGCTTGGAACCTTCTCCGACTTTGAACTCAACGTACTTGCTCCACTTTCATTTGATTTACACATTTCTAATTCTTGAGTCACGTACTTAGCTACGGAATTTAGCATTGTGCCACCACTCCGCTAGTTTCAAGGTAAATCATTTTTACTGGTCATGAAATACATCTCCTTGTTCATTTCGTACGACTTTTACTTCACTACGAAACTCGGCTTTTGTAAACAGTCATTGTAATAACTCGTGTGTAGTAAGTGAAATGAAGTCCTACTTCAACCATAATGATGCCACACGTGCGTTTGAGAACTCAAGAGAGACTTTCCTGACTTAAAGTCAAGCTTTGTAGAATGGGATACTCGTCGTGTAGCTGAATCTGTATTTACATTTTAAAAAATCAGGATGTGTTGCGTTTTTTGTTGAAATCATAAAAATTATAACCCCATTGTACTGTGCCAGACCTCATAAAATTATTTTATTGTCCTGTAAACTCGGTGAATTTGCTGTATCACAGCAAAGCTATTATTTTGCTTGTATCTTGTATATGCTTTTAGAAAAACTTTTTTCGAGAACTCCATTCCGACATAATTTTGAGCAGAAACGAGTGTGAACGTAATGCATCCAAGAGTATGCAAGTATGGCCTCTATGTTGTCAGCAACTGTTTTGAAATGCGCTACACGAGATTTATTGAAGCCTTTACAGGACGTGAATTTCCCGTCGTTAAAAGCGACTCTCACAGTCCCGAGTTCCTTTTGTGAATCCACTTTAAATTTTGCCCATTATTATCCCGAGTCTTTTTCACTCACATTATTTCTTTGGCATGAGAAGGATTTTGTGCTTTCTCTCAATAACAAAGTGAGAGAGCATAGAATACCGGATTATGGAATCTAAAGGGATAAATTGAAGAGCAGAGGCTTTCAGTATTTAACCACAAATTGTTCCCGTTCTCTCTGCATTTGTGGCCATGACCACGGCGTTGAACGGAAGGTTAGAGCTCTGGTGAAGGTCGCCCTGTTGGACATTATGTATTCATTTATTGTGGAGTATTTCTGGAGTTGTAATGCGGATTTAATGTGTCGACGAAACTCGGTCGAGTTTTGAGAGAAAATTTTGGAATGACCGAGAGGCACACCGGCATTCAACAATCTTCCATTGTTACCAAAGTATGGACGATGAGTGAGAAAGTCAACTCGTTCCGCCTATTCCTCAGAGTAGGCGACAGACCCTCCTACCATCTAGATTTATGTGTCACAGCTAAAATGCGTGTGTGCTTATTACGCTGATTTTCCTCTGGGCAGGCTATACTACACATAAATAAATCCGTGACATTGAAGAGAAAAGTTTTTCTGCATAGATGTAGTTATTATTATTATGTTTGCTAAGGGACACGAGTAGCACACAAATCACCTTCACCTCCATTCTCCACAAATGTTGTGTACAATTCTACCGAGTTTTGTTTCGCTTGCGTGTTTGCGATCTAACTAGAGAAAGCAGGTTGAAAGGGGCTGAGTTCAAGTCAGCAGCACCAATATTTCGACACATATGAGCTAGATGGGATTTGATTATAGTGGAGTCAGTAAGGTCTTTGAATTAGTCTTTATATGGTGTATATAACCGCAAACGCATGGAGATTTATATGACGGCTACGGATACGTAGTAGTTTTTGTAATAACTACCAAGGTAACCTTACTTTCTCCGTGTATTTTTGTATAATGCGTTTATGCAAAACGGGACAACTTATCCGACACTGACGCGGGAACCTTTTCACCTACCATCATGGAGTCGTATATGCGAAATGGACAAAATCCGGTCAATTTTAATGTGCAAAATTCATTTCTGATAAAAATTTTGTGTAAAATTTAACTTTGGAATTTATACGAGCAAATCAAATCCGCTCGCGTGTGAGACTCGGTGAGCACGGGCGCAAGAGACAAACAAAAGCGTAAACAAAAAGGCGACGAGCTACATTTTCATCGCGTTGCTTAGGTCTTACGGATTTGATTTGCTCGTTTAAATTCCAAAGTTAAATTTCACACAAAATTTTTATTAGAAATGATTTCTGCACATTAAAATTGACCGGATTTTGTGCATTTCGCATACGACTCCATGATGGTAGATGAAAAAGTTCCCTCGTGAGACGACCGATGGTGGTTGTGGCTCGAATTGTAAGGTTGTAGGTACAACATTACATTTGTCATGTGAACCAGTTTTCTAAACCTTTGTGAATTAATAACGAGTTGACAACGTGCGAGTTAAAAGCAGTAAATGCGAGCATCCCATTTCAGTAATTTCTAGACGTTTATACGGAGAAAGTTGTAATGTCTTTTAAACGACATTTTGTCCGTATATTTAAATTAGAAACTTATCCATTACTCTGGACCTCGAGGGTAATTTTGTGTGGTACGCTTTTTATGATATATTGTAAGCAAGCAAAAGCTTATTGATTATCAAGCAAGCGAGTGTGTAAAAGTAGGTATTTTGTTTGTGTCAGAGCAATCTAATAATAAAAACGCGTTCCACTAATGGACAAAGCGGATTTGCAAGAAAAAAACAGGGATTCGCATTTCATAAGCTTGGCATCCTAATGTCTGCTTTTTTCATTGTGTACCTGAAGTCATAAATGGATCCATAAGTCGACTTCAAGCGACGAAGGTGACGAGCCAGAACGTCCTTGCGGGAGAAGTTAGATGCTTTCGGGATGTGATTAGTGAGCTGCCACTGCCTCAGATGTCGAGCTCTATTTGAATTCATGATGGAACTTCGCCACCACAAGTTCCAGCATTGCGTTGCACGGATTGAGACCTCGTCCCGAACCGAGTTCTCTTTCTCCCCAAAATCCTTCCAGCCTCTTTCCTTGAAAACCTGAAAGCACATATAAAACATTGACTAAAAATATCCGCGTACCAACCAAAGCATTGCAAACTTTTAAGACGCACAGTGAATCTCATGAATAAAATCTTGTCACAAGACAACCCAAAAAATCATACTCAATCCACAAAGAGGAAAATCTGTCATTGGACAAGATAGGATGGGAAATGTGAAAAATTGGCTCATCTCCACGAAATGCATAAAAGATGTGCGCAAAAAATATGCATACTATGTATACCATTCTGTTTTTTTCCCTTTGGATGAATAATTGCTTCCTAGTCGGGAATTTGTTGAGAAATGTTTTCCTCGTAACTCGGTTAACATTTTTCACAACGTACAATAATTGAACGCACGATGTGCATTAGACATCGATAAATAAAAGCGAGACGGAGGTGAAAACTGATGCTATTATTCATAGAATCTATGGAATATACATTTATAAGGATTCCTTAATGCAGCTCATTACATTATTTCCACCTCACCGACACCCTGACGGTGAGGACATTCCTCCGGCTAGTGAGCTACACGTGGTTCAGCAAAAGAATAATAGTGGAAGAAAGGTGGGGAGAAAGTAGGAGAAATGGATAATCATTGCACAATGTGATTAAGGAAATGATGGATATATTGGCAACCTCATGTAGTATTCACCTGTACGGTAGGTGGACATGCATGAGCTCCTGGATTATAGGCAATAATGTCCTTCCTTCTCAGGAACTCACAAAGGATTATGATATAACCTCGTCATTTGGAGAAAGCGTGTGTGTGCACTCTACATTCGTAATTCATTATGCTTAGTGTCTGCTTCTTATGCCTAAGTACAAATTTAGGCCTACGGAACAAAGTTTTTCCCTGGAATCCAATGCAAAACTTCCAGCCAAAAATATCCAAGGATTCATCCCACGTGCGTGACGTACACATCTCTGTGTGTTCCTACAAAACGAGTGGAGAAAGTTATACAAGTTTGGGGGGCCGTGTGCAGAGGTATATCTGAACGAGGAAGTAAAATGGGCTGCCTCCACGTGTGTAAAAGATTGATTGATTTAACGGCTTAAAAAGATGTTTTCCCATTCATTAGCATTGTGACCTGAATTTTGTGTGCAAATTGTTAACTCTCTCGTGTTCATTGGTCTGCGTTGAAATTATACTAATCATCACCACTCTTACACATTACTGTACATCCCCGCACATGCCAGGGTTGGCTGGCCTTGGGTTCTAATTAGCAAATCTCTTTGATAAAACGTTTCCCTTTGTCTTTGTGGTTCTCTCCAACTGGCCTCCCAATTTCCAAGGATGATTTATGAAATGAGGGAGGAAAGATGACGACCTCCCTGAATCCTACAAACGTATTTATGCTGTGCACGTATCTGAAGGTGTGCACACCTCCGCCATCATCATAGTCTGGAGTAATCCTCTTTACATCATCCAAATGACTGTGCTCCTGGACAGAGAGGGAAACCATTTGGTGTCGTCGTTGTGCTCTATTCTTCTCCAGGATATCATTAGCTGGTGAACTTTTACGTAAAACTCACGATACAAGTACAATGTAGTTCCTTCACGATTTCCGCTCCTCTCTGTCCCTGTTGACATTTTTCACGTCCTCGTCTAGAATTATTCATGAAGAGTCCAAACTAAATCGATTGAGAACGTGGTCTCTCCAAGATACTTTGTATGGAACGTGGCATCACCGTCCTCAAGGCAGCACAGCCACGCTTTCGGAACGATACTACACATTTACGGCGTATGTATGTGTCGACAATGAGAGTGTGTGACGACTTGATCGTTTGCAACTCTTGGAAGAAGTAGATACAATAAATTATACTCACTTTTTTTTTACATATTCACTAAAAGTATATTATGTAAACTATAGACGAGATTCATTTATACTTCCATGGGATACATAATTGTGTGTATCTTTGTTACGAAATGCGGATTTGCAGCTACCTCTCGAGAAATTTATCTTGGATATAAATTTATGCTTCTAGTCCGGTATTTTTTTTTTGGCTTATCACATACAAAACATTTATATCGCAAAAAAAATCCAAGGATTTTCTTCGGGCTGTAACTAGAAGTGTATATGCCCCAAAGATGTGTCCTCTGTTTTAACGTAGATGTTCGCATATAAATTGTACACTGACGCGATTCTGGCAAAAATAAGAATGTTTTTGCAGTGCTGCGGATAGGAACAAAAAAGGGCAAAGACGACATTACTGAATTATGCTTTTCATTTGCAAAGTGTCTCTCGTGGGAAATTTTTTTGTTCGTACAAACTCTCTCTTTTCTGGTGTTATGGAAATTTTATGGTAAACAGTAAAGACTCCAGATTTTAGTTGGTTAATTGCATGCCATACGAGTTGAAATTATTGAATTAAATGCATACAGAGCTTTTGTGCTTTTTCATGTAAGCCTGAAACTCTGATTTCGTTCAAAATGCATATTACAAAATACAATTTCCATTCACGTTGACAGAGAACTAAGAAAGTTCTTTTGAATTGTACTGTAAAAGTGTATCCGCTCCCCGTTTGGAACACAGGGCACAAATCCTTATATATTACTACCGGTATGTGAAAATTTTCCAATAAATCTAAGCGCCGCTACCTACACACTTGCATTTTTGATGAATAAAAAATTCATGTAGCCTCACTGTAAAATTCATGACCTCCAGCACACACTCTACTCAATTGTATATTGCATACGTTCAAAGAAAATTTCGGTGGATACACATGCTCACACTTGTGAGAAAAGCGTGTCTGATTGTTACAGTGCAAAGAGAAAGTAAGACACGAAAACTAACACACAAGTACACAATAAAGTCACGCTTCTTTCATTTCCTCACGGACTTTTTTATTTCCTCCATCCAAACTTATCAACATCCCACTCTCATTTTGGGAGTACGCATACTTGTTAAAAGTTAAAGAGGTTAGGAGAACGCAAGCACTTTCATTCTTGTCAAAAGGATCCCAACCTTTTTGTGTTGCAAAAAAAACAAAGGAAAGCACCACCATGATCATCGTCATCTTCCCAAATCTTATGGAGAAAGCAAGCAAGAGAGAAAAAAATTGCAGACCATTTGTACTTTCAATTTTTCCACACACTCGCAGACACAAGCACAAACTGTACGAAATCAACTGTTCGTGATATTGTTACTCTTGAAATACTAGGAATCCACCAAATATATCCTGTCCGGTTCCACATGTGTGTACGTCTCATTCTGCGGTGAGTTTCGAACACATTTATGTACACCAGCATGGACTTTCTCCACTCTCATTTCGGCATGATTCCCCTCGATAATAAATTGCGAGTCATTCATGTATGTGTGTGTGAGGCTTGTGCTCAACGAGAAGCAATCCTTTCCCATTGCATGAACAACATTTATTGCTAACTCCCCATTGAAATAAAGCCCTTTTATGCCTCATATCCACTCTTTCGGGGGTCCGCTACCACCGTTACTCCTATTTGCATGGGAAACCTATATCGTTTTGAATGTTCCATTCGATTCTAAACGACATGATGTATCCCATTTGATATATTATCCAACAAGATATCGATGCAAGTATAAATTTACTCGTACGACGTACATGGTTTCGTTTTTAGTTTCCTCACAATGAGCTTGTCTCCCCCGATAATATGAGTTATCTATAAACGCGACGAGAGAAGTGTGGAAGAGCCTACAAGAGTAATAGTAGCATTTCTTTACAACTTTTTTTTCTCTAAAGAATCCATTCCTTGCTCCTTTTGCGTAACATTATACTGCCGTCGAGTCGGACACGTTTTGGAAGAAGTATGGGCATTCTATCTTTTCCAAAACCAGAGGATATCACCGTTCCTTGTACTTTGTATATCGTTCCCTCGTGACGAGCTGAAGGTGTGTCCTAATAATAATGGCTGGGAAAGTACTTCTTTCCGTTGCAGATTTCCGCAGAACAAAATGGAAAGCAACGTGCTGTCAGGTTTTCTTCCTTTCATATATACACAAAGTTCTTTTTTTGCTCTTTTGATGAAAATTAGACAGACAAAACGAATGATTCGGAAGAAACGCATATTCTCCTCTTTTTGTATATTTTAAGGTATCTCAAACTAGCCCAAGCTCATGCTGAGCTTCTTTTCTACGTTTCTGCGGAGACTCTGGAAGTGAGCTGTTTGATTAAATGCGGTTGGGAAAGGGAAACAAGTTCTGTTTCTCGTATTGAGTGCTACTTCAGATCTGGTGGTAGGTATTAATTTGTAACTTTATAATGTGCTGGAATTTGGGACGCTGCTTACGACATATTATTCAAAATAATGAAAGAGGATGAGCGGACGCGGGTGTCTGTGCTGTTGAGAAAGTGAGAAATGAAGCGCTGTTGGAAATGGCAAGGCGAGATGAGTTTCTAACGAAACAGCGGTGGTCGTACTAATTACTTTGTAATGGGATCGTGTACGACAAAAAAGCGAGTCAGCCACAGGGCTCTATGCTGTTGTACGCAAGAAGGCTCATCCTTTGCTCATTAGAAAGTTGACTGCAGTGGCAATATTCGGAACGGCGTGACACATGCACACACACGGAGTCATCCCACCGCAAAATTAGGTAAAGGGAAGCAGTGTGCGTAAAAGTGTAAACTTGGAAAGCCCTTTGTTTCCGAAGGCAATGCAATAATAATGTCCCGATGTCAGAATGGTAATGGCAGGAATAGAACTGTCGTTGTCAGGCTGGAGAAAGCATTTCCCACCAGAGAGAAAGTGAGCTGGCCTTTTTCCTACTTCACAATTCTCTGGAAATCACCGTCCCCCGCCAAACTTACCTGGAGTATTCTAACTATAACTGTACTGTTATCATTTTCACTTTTTTTTCACGTATATCGTCTTCCGCTTCCCACATGCAGCGAGTCCATTGTGATTTTGGGGGATTTGTTGAGGACACCAGACTGAATGCGGGAAAAATCAGAGAGCTCTAGTTCTGATGACAAAGGAGCCAAACTTGGAGGACGACAACGTTTTGTATTGTTTTCTAATTGAATGGGAAGAGAGGATAACACTTTCTCTTGAGAAATGCGCAGCTCCTTCCCATTTTTCGAAGAGCGTAATGCCTTTGTCTTGAAAAGTCGCAAATGTGTGGATCACTACTTCTGGTTAGTGACGGTACAAAAATTGTTTTATTTAGGAATCGGAAAAAAATGGACTATACCTGTTGGAGCAGTGCTGGTCCATTGCCAGAGCCGTCATTCACTCGGTAGACGTAGGGAAATACTTTCCATAGTGAGCAGAGCAACCACCTATCTCTCACTAGCAATGTCTTGCTCTCCAAATCCACTTTGTTTTCCCCTGTGTGCACATCCAACCAGCAGAAAACGCACTTTTGCATGTCTACTCCAAATAAATCAGGGAGGATGGCAACCCACGGCTATGACAGTCAGCAATATTGGCGAGTGGGACTCTGAGACTTCTGAACTGAGACAGAAAGTTATTTCTTACATTGCCTCTGTTTTTTTGGATGTTCGATTATAGATTCACAGATAGTATGATACGCATTTTTATACGAGAAAGTGTGTGTGTCTCACCACCACGGCACCGCTCATCAACTTCAATTTCTTAGTTAGATTAACCGACTTCTGAATCCTGCTCGCGTCCATATGAATTTCACCGTCGGAACTATACGAAGAGTAAACAAGGAATGAGCCACGCACTTTTTCTCTTCTTTGTTCACCTAAGAGAAAAAAAAACACGTTGTTCCTTGGTATGCACGATTTGCACAAAAGATTAGTTTTTCTTTTCTCTCACTCTCTCCTTTCAAATAACCGGCCGCCGCATGTGAGCCGGTATTTTGTTGCGTATATGCTTTCACAACAGTCGCAGCCGCCCGGAATGAGTACTCACCGTGAGGAAGTGAAATGAATGAGAAATAATGATATACTTTTTATTATTATATTATTATTGCTCTCTTTTATATATTCTCACTTCACGTCCGCTCACCACCGGCGTCGTGCCACCGGTGTGTCGCAAATCGAGAAAAGTTTTACATTTCCTTTTATTATTACTATTATTTCCCTCCTTTCGATTTCCCGACAATCCCAATGAATAATAAGAACGAGAGTGAGAGAAATGAGAGGATCTCCAGCAAAAGTATTAAAAAAACCGGAGAGAAAAAAACATGCGAAAAAGTTTCCTATCAATTTTTTTTTACAAAAAAAATAATGCAAGTATTTTACGGGGGAAAGTGGGAAAGACGATGTTATGCAGGTGGCTCAGGAGAAAGTAATACAGAGGCACAAAATGGGGAAGGAGTACGAACTACTTGTACATCGGGGAGAGTTGTGCATGAGCCCCTCTACACATCACACTTAGTCAACATCTCACGAATAACTAAGTTAACTTTCAAGAGTAACAACTTCTTTTATATGTGAGTGCAAAAGAAGAAAGGGAAAGAGGAAGATGCACGCTTTTCCCAAAGAAGTCCTATGTTTCGCTCTTGTTGCCTTTTCCTTGTATTATTCTTTACTGCTTTCTCTCCGCTCTCAGGACGATGATCGTGATCCTTGGTTGTGGAGCGAAAAAAATACTGAAAGCGAACCTTAAGTGATGCAGATACCTCGTGTATGCGTTTAATGCAACTCGGATAGCTGTTTCCACCTTGGTAAAAGGAAAAGAAAGGCAACTACTTTCTCTCGTGTGTGTATGAGTAAATATATTTTTTTCGATTGGACGAAGAGAAGGAAGTGTGCATGAATTCATGGTATCGTTTTTTTACCTAGTTGCTTACACCATCCATTTTTATTATTGTTTTTTTTCTCGCTCCTCGTACTGCGGCTTTTCTGCACCGGTTAACTCATGGCCGGGCCTTGCATTCAGGACTTTCTCGCGTTTTCCCCAATTACAGAAGGTCTCTACCACGAAAGGATCCTTGACAGTAGAAGTTGGTCTGGCTGTTACGTCACAAACTACACGTTTTTTTGTCGTAAACGGAAACCAATCCAAAGATTTTTCCCTGATCTAAATCATCATGACTAGTGCATTTTTTGTAAAATATGTGACCATATTAATTTCACCGACTGTATTACCAAATCCTTGCAATTTGATGTATAATATGTGGGTATTTTTTTCAACAAGAGGAAGGCGTTATAAAAGGCATTAAGCTGACTACAACCTCACGACGGAACTCTCCACGAAATCCACATAGATCCGACTTTTGTGTGCCGTTTCCCCGTTTACAGAGCAAGAGCTCAAGTCATTGGGCAATATTATTAAGTTGAATCCGTCGAAACTAGACCGCAACAATCCATCCGGCAATTGAGAGACAAAAGCCGTTAAAACATTGGAGAAAATAGAGTGTTTCAATCCCTTTTGTGTAACTCGGCTTCAGTATTTGCTCAGCATTCATGTTTCGGCTTGTTGCCAAATGGTGCTCCAGCCACCACTACAAAGTCGTGAATGTTCCAGAGTGGCGCACATCTTCCAGTATGAGGCTCCTCGTATATTCAGAGTGGCACTTTGAATACTCTCTCTCCGTTGTGAGAGGAGTACAGAAAAATGAGGGAAAGTTGTTTGCTGTTATGTCGGAAAGACAACTCTTGTGTAATGTGTGTATGTACTCCGCTTGTCACAAAGAGTTTGCTTTTCTCTCTTCACTTTCGACGTGTCAGCATGCCCATGTCCATTTTCTCCTGGACATCATCCAGTGTCCTAGAAAAATGTGTTCACTTCACTTTGACTTATGCCTATAGGAGTTTTTGTTGATTTATATTTTATTTGTGGTAAAAAACTGATGTCCAGTAAGAGTTTTTTGACGCTAGAGACTAATGATGTGGTGGTGGCGTCCTAGAGAAAGTTCTAAAAAAAACACGTGCACACAAATAATGTGTCAACTCAATAGCTCTTTTCTGCTCATCATTTTATCACGGAGAAAGTACTGACGAAAGTATTTATTCGGCCCTTGAGGTGCGAATTCTTGTGAAGAACTCCTTTGTCTCAGTGGCAATCACTTTTATTTAGTTCCATTCCTGGGGCTGTTTTCTCCTTGTTTGCCCACTGCCACTCGCTGGAAGAGTTTTGTGCATAATGTATTACGTAATCCACTTTGCGTCTCTTGCTTTCTCCTGTCCTCAGTGTGTGCCAATTCAAATATTCGAAACGTGTGGACAATGTCAAGACCTAGACCAAGGCCTCTGCACTTATCTCCATTATGCAAACACATACGTAAGGTTTCTTTCTTTGTGATCTCAGTCGAGGAGGTGTGCAACTTTCCTACAAACAAAGCAGCAGTAGTTCGAACACAAAGGAAAAGTCCTTTCACAAGAAAATGGTAGTCCTGTATCACAACCTGTCATTTCCACCTCTCCCCCAAGCAGACTGACAACGTCAGTGACAACACCTCTCACCGAAGAGAAAGAGTCGAACTCAACTGTCAAACATTGATCGACTTGTATCCGTAATCGTTTTGATCCGTGCTGGTTAGAGGAAATGAGTTTTCCTGGTTGGTTGCTCAATTCAGGAAAAGACGAGCAACTGCTTCCCCACGAGAGGTTTGAACTGATCCATTAAAAATCCTGGTGAAAGCCCATTATATTTGTCTTGTCTCCCCCAGTTGGTTACGCACACACCAGAGAAAGCACATTTTATTTGCATACGTGCGCAACCATGACTGCGTGAATTCTTTTCTCTTGATTGTGTGTGTGTACGCACTCAAATGGATTACTGAGGATGTATACCTGAATGAATGCCTATTATCATTTCGATATAGTTGGGTAAATAGTGGTGGTTGTGGTGATGATTCTCATTATATTGTTTGGAGGGGAGGTTTACTCAAAAGGAAACAGGCAACTGACGGAGCAAACGGGGAGTTTGTGAGAGAAGTTTAAATGTTGTGAGAAAATCTCATTTTTTATACCCCTCAACCTCAACTTTCACTCTCACGACTTTTACTGGCAAGTGCAAGGCTATAAAACCGTTTTTTTCTCTGTGTATGCATAAACTCACGCACCTCCGGTAAATTAGATGCATTCAATGCACTCCCTCTACGTGGGAACTATCCGGTTTGCTAATGCGTGCACGAAATGACTCCACTTGCAGTGAGAGAGAGTGATTGATGTAACTGGGAAAGTTTGGAATCTAAAGTTACGCTCACAACGGAACTTCTTTTTCTACCCTTTCCACTTCTCTTTGGAAAAAAACATAAAATTGTCCACTAAAATGCAGTGTGCTCCTAGTATAACACGGAGATATATTCAACCATGTAGTTTCAACTTACTTTTTTCTACTTGAGGCAATTCTAATGCATTAATGGGGACTACCTTTCACTTGTGAACGCTAAGCTGACATTTGATTGACAATTAGGACGTCCTTTCACATTTCAATATTCAACGAACACTGTAATTTCCGTGTGACTCTAAAAATCTATTTAGAAAGCACGCAGTACCAGCTCACAAGTTATTCCATCGTGTCTTGTTCATAAGTTAACTTATTAATAGGTACAATTCAAAATAAATTGTATTTGAAAAATTTCTTAAAAGAAACGACCTCGTTTTAGTTTCCAAGCCTTACTACATCATCCTCTTGACAAACTTACGTGGACGTTTCCTTCATAAACTTTTCTCTACAGTTATGCTCGACTCCTGTGTAAATTTTATGTAGTCGAGCTTTATAGAGAGAGAAAGCAGGGATGATTCCCCATCCGGGAAACCCATTCCCACAAACTCACGCCGAGTTCCTCCACCGTATCTTTATCAATCCAATTTCCTTATTGACTACATCCCCTGAATCGTGAGCTGCCTCCAATATGTTACAAGAGGGAAAAGGGAGAAATCGTGTAAACTGATTCCACTTTTTGAGAACACGGCTTGCCAATTTGGAATACATCGACTTACAACTTTCTCCAGTGCACGGTATGCGATCCCAAGAAATTCCCTGCACAGCAGCATGCAAGCATATTATATTATGCTGCAGTATGCTTTACGGTTATGAATCATTTATTAGAGGAAAGTAGGTTTTTTTGTGGGTTTCATAACCGTTTGATTTATATCAAGACACGCATTTCCCAAAGAGAAAGCACATCTTAACAAAGCAGGCAATAATATGCAGAAAAAGGGAAAATGAAACAGGAAATAATTTATTATCTCTTTTATTCGATAGAAATTGCCGTTTCCTCTCCCATATTTTCATCAGCTACGCACAAGATATTAAAAATAGATGAATAAAATACGCATGAAATTCTATACTCGCCTATAAACTGCTGCCAAAGAGGAGCATAATAGTTTAGCATGAAAACTGCTGGATACACAACAAAATATTTTTTTCTGCTTCGTCCGCATGCAAAAACATACTTTGCTGTGAACCATCATTATTATCTTCGACCACGACCAATGTCACTTGGACTGATTTGCATTATGATAATGGAAAATAAAATATTAGATTTCTCACCGAGTTCAACATTCCTCAGCAGTAAGCCGTGTGTCTGTGGAGTACACATTTCCGAATTTCAGACAAGTTTATGTCTCCCAGTTATGTTATGTATGTCTCCCAGTAAACTTCGTTGACGTAGTTTGACCGTTTACTTGAGCAGAATACTCTATGCAGATATTACGATGGTCGTATTATCTTAATACATACATATGTGCTTGTGAATAATATATATAATGCCTATATATTTATTACATGCCAGGTAAGCTAAAAATAAGAAGCAGAGAAAGCCATTGTCCTCACTCAGCAAATTCACTCCTTTTGCTACAGAGTTGTTGAAGTCCGCAACGACGACTGATGGCGTATACATCGGAGGGCTGAGCAGAATACGAAAATGCATGGATTTAGGGAATGGCAAATAATAGAATCGCATGTCCGTGTCACTGCCATAATCTCGATTAATTTTGACGGTCGCACGTAAAAGTGTCATCGTCACGACAAGCTCAGAATTCCATATATTTTGCATTAAATCATCATCATAATAACTACGTACGAAGGGAGCTTCTCTGTAGTCTTTTCCAGCGACCCGCAATGCCCCAAACGCTACATTTCTTGAAAATGAAGAAAACCTTTTGGAGCAAAAGCGTTAATTGAGCTTTCAATGCGTTAATAAACATTTATTTTTCAACTACTTTCTAGTAGTTACCAAAACTAACATTTTATTTGTTAACCGTGGTACTGTGAAATCTGCTGAGGATCAATGATGGCCACTCAATGATCAATGATGCTGGCAAAATATGGAAAGGAGTCTCATACTAAAGTTACCGTATCGTTGATAATTATCCGTCGCGTTTTCTTTTGGATTTTTTAAAAAGTGAAATGAGAAATCAAGTTGAATTGCAGAACTATCTTTATTTTTTCAGCGTATGAGCTTATTTACGTATAAATAGTGTCCCTAGAGGGTGTACTTATTGATTCATTATATAATGACTTAACCAGTCGCGTATTACTTTCATCTTAAAACGTCTTTAGTATCTCTATCCATTCTGAAGTGAAGCTCTTTCTCTCACGCCTAGAACTTTAAGAAGCAGTCACTTTTATATTTGTTCACACTGCGGTAGTCGGCAGCTCGTCGTTATTGTTAGCTGCATTAGTGAAAACCTAATAGACAGTGTATTACTTTCAGAAACGTGCAGTCGACCTGTGGAGGAATGACATCCTCTCAATTCGAAGTTTGTATACATAGTGTTAATTACGATAAATTCAGTACCTTCTATATGAATACAACAGTGAGAATATTTAACTAAACAGGTTCATCCAACAAAGTGAGCATTGTATATATTTATCTAAATAGTGGACCGCTAAACACGTTCATATGTCACGTTTGTAACAGTATCATCAATAATCGCATTGTAATACCGTTCTTACAGGATTCACATGAATGGACAACATACGAAAAGTGTGGTTGACCCATATTCTACACACCTGGATGATGTCATGTCAAACGAAAAAATCTCCTCCTGAACAAGCGAATTCCAGATAATCTTTGTGTTCGTGAATCTGAACAACTTGGAAACTACGTCTAGCCCCTGTACGACGCAGGGATAAATTACACAGATACGAACATAGTCAGTTCCAGTATGGCTGCTTTGATTAACTTAATTAAAATCAGTTGTATCGTACTAGAAGAGAGAGGATTCTTATTTCACATCGTAAGGTGCATGGGTTGCCGTTGATTAACCTAAACACAATAATACGTACCGAGCTAACATCTTTACACGTTTTATTCGTCAATGCATCTTTATGTAGGCTTGAGAAGGTAACTGACTTTTTACAATAACAATCCAGTCCGATTCGCATAAACAATGAGATGTTTTATAATACGCTGTCACGTCGCAGAGGTGCGCCGTGACGTGATAAAGACACTTCCCCTACCGAACAAACACTTTTAGATCAAGCTCTGCCATATACTGCTTGACTACAGCAATACCGATCTTCTCTACAACAAACGCTGAGGTGAGGTATAACAATAACTGCCGATATTATGTTGAGCCACCCGTCTTTATCGTGGTAAAGGCATCATGTTTGTGCTTACAAAGGTATTTACAAATATATACACTTATCAGTGTAACGGTTATCACTATCTTTAGACACGACACCCTCCATCCACCTAATGCGAATCTTAGTATTTCCTAAAGTGCTGCTCAAGACTTGTATTGAAGACAGACATTTTCAACTTTTTACATGGCAGTGACTGTAGTTTTTAAGGTCAATCTTAACATTGGTGAGTATCAAACAAAATTAGGGAGTGCTTAACACATTATTAGCAAAACACAATGAATTTACATCTTCTATTGTAAGATCATCTCTAGAAGTCTGTTATCAACAAACAAAAACTCCACACTGGTGAGCGTCAATGACATTAGGCACGTTCAAGACATGACATGAGGCTAGAAATCGAGCATAGCTAATTAGCTGCAGTGTCTAGTAAGGATCATACTGATTAAGGCTACAATTCGGTTACATAATTATTCAGACTGAACGCCTCGAAACATTCCGACACGTTCGTTTAGCAGACATTGATCGCAAAATCCGATGCTGAGAAGATTTCTCGAGAATAAGGCTTTCAAATGTTGGCAATCAACCTTATTGAAAAACCAAGAGTAACTAATTAACCATTAGAGATTGGTAGATTTCATGTCGTGAACGAGCCTACTGTTACCTCGCGAAATAAACGAGATTTCTACTTGAACTTAAGTAAGTCAAAGTCGACAATAGAAACTACCCCTGCAAACAAGCATTGCTCCTCTTTTTAAAAAACACGATATCTAACTCTGAATAAAAATTATTATAATGACTGGAGATCATGAGAAGAAACATTAACAATACACCATCATATAAGGCAAATTTCAAGCAGTCAAACTGAACCATTGGCTGTTCTACGCTACATAAAAAGGCTTATTATAGGCTTGAACATTTCCTTCTATGCCGCAGGTATGTAAGTAGTGGACTACCAATACGACAGCGAAAGGTTTGTCTTAAGACTTAATCCTAAAAATATATACACTTGGGTGAAGTTGCTTTGTTCTATAATTCTTAGTCAGTGAAACTCAATCTTCGTCTTAAATAATTACTACGATGTCAGTAGGCCAACCAAGGGTGATGGCGGAGTGCTTCGCGGCTGCGGTCGCCGTAGTCGTAAGTAAGCTCCTCACCAATTTCAATATCCCGCTTTGCAATTAAAATCAGCCTTGGAGTACCCTTCACTTCGACGACCTTTGTGACCAAGTTACCATTTCGACTATGGTTTATAAGCCTTCCAAAACGATCACTTTCTTTTGTGGCGTCGACACTGAAAACCAAAAACCCAAAAAGTCATGAGCTATGAAAGACAACCTTCGAAAAACACAAGAAGTAGATATTGAACTTTTCAGTTTTTTCTTACCAATACTGTTGATTATTATACTGAAAATAATACATGTAGCAACCCGCACCACTGTTCTTCGCGTACTTCGCTTCACGAGCTCGAGCTTCGGCACTTGTAAGCAACTCCCCGGCATACTCCACCACAAACTCATGTCGGAGAAAGCCTATCGTGGTTACGACTCCGCGCCCTTTGCCACTGAACCGCTTAGTCTATTGAAATGTAGTCGTTCAGAGACGATCATTAGTTCACACCAGTCAAACGTCGCAATAAAGTCTGTATAATTTGAAATCAGGCATGCATGACATACACAACAATGAATTACCGTTAGTCCATCTTGCTTCCCATCCAGAATTGCCTTGACCAGCAACTGATGCTTCTCAGCATTGATGGCTTCCTGAGTTTTGCGATTACTCCGACGCTGGACGAAGTAGTCAGTCAGTTTAAGCCTTCTACGTACCGGACAAAGCTCGACAGAAGGTTTCTCCTTTTTCCCGTTCTCCCCATCAACGTACTTGACCCTGGCGAAACACAAACCACAATCATGACAAATACTCAACAGTCAACACACCAATTACAAACCAATTCACAACAGTCGTCCCGTTCTGTGCTACTCATTCTTTCACACACAACAGGTGACAGGTGCCCGTGACGACTCAAACTACAAAGAAAAAAAAAACTCTTTTCACAACTTACGTCTTATTCTGATGTGTACTATTGAGAGGTTTTGCATTGTTGGCAGTACTATGATTATTGTGAGCATAACCATTCTTATTGGTGGTGGGTGAGATGGCCAAGTAGTTTTCATCCAGTCTGAGGCTCTTCTCGTCCAAACTCTGAATCTTGTGCGGAGTCGGAGGGCTCTTGACGAGCTTCTCCGGATTAGCGTTAGTCGAAGACGGTGGTGTACAAGCTCGCTGCCCACGGAGTCGTGTCATTCTCCCGCATCCCCCGTCCATCTCATCCGCTCCCCCCTCGGAGCCACCGACCCCTGAGGACGACGACGAGGTCACTGAGGAGTCACTACAATTATTGAAATGGTGATGACTGGCGGACGTGGTCGACGGAGGCGACGAGCCTGGAGATGCCGATACTGAAGCTACCGAGGACGACGCTGACGACGACGGAGAGTCCCCTCCAGAGTCACTCCCACTGCTGCTTTCATCCTCCATCATTCCCTCCCGTCACACTAATTACAATTAATTATCACTTCGAGTTCTCCTAGAAAAAAGAAAGAAACGAAAATCCCTAAAAAAAATCGTCCCCCGTGGATTTGTCTGTATGGAGAGAGAGAGAGAAGTAGAGAGAGACGACGACAATTCTGCGAATGAGAAGTAAAAAAAAAACGGACAAAAAGACCAAAGCGAGAGATCCAAGAGAAAAGTTGTAGTACGAGAGAGTAAACAAAAAAAAGGTGAACGCAATGCATGGCGAGGATGAGGAGAAGAGGTTGTGCGGTGCGCAGAGAGTAGTACTTTCTTACCCTACCTCCGTATTTTCAGCGTAGGAATACATACACACACACACGCACAATGCGAAATACATGGGAAGGATAGGGGCGGATGGAGATACTCAGTTAACATGGGAAGGATACGGAGTAATGCTCCACAAGTGACAAGTACTGTGTGCAACAGTGAGAACTTTTTTTTTTGAAGAAAAAAGCATTGTACCAGAAACGAGTTAGAGCACGAAACGTGTGTAAAAAGGCCTCCGTTTTGTGTGCGTATTGAATGCACACGCACAAAGATGCTGTCGTACTTTGTTGAGTTTTTGGAGTCTCAACTTTTCATAGTTTTTGAGGCTGATTTCCTGGTCGAGTTGGAAGTATGAAGTGATGATGTAAGAAAGCGGATAGTTTTGGACTTTTGGTCAATTTGGGGTCAACTCTTTTTACCTGTCAACGGCTACTCCTTTTTAGAAGAACGTTTGCAATGTCATTTGGGGTGTCACTGGCACAGGTATGGAAGATAGGCAAGGTTCACAACTCTCATTGTATCATGGCCTAAATATGAAGTGGGATGCATGCCTTAGGATCTTCAAAGGCGATGGTGATCCTTGGTGTCACTTGAATTTTGAAGGATGGGACCCAAACGCATTGTGACCTCCGACTTTCAGAAGTGGGGCTTGAGAAGGGTTGGAAATTCCACCAGATACATAAATATGACATAAGATTAGGAGGAACTGATGAATTTTCGTGTAGCATGAATACTCCGTTGAATTTGTTCGTTGTAATGTAGATTTATTGACTTAGATTAAAACAACTATACACTATGAAATCTGTACTACACTGACTGAAAAGAAATAGATGAGCTCGAAGGGTGAGCAGCGTTAAATCATGGCATCTCGTATGTGTACAGTATTCTTCAAATTCTTATTCATCAGAGTACGAGGGATTATCGCCCTCTGTTTCCACGCCGACACCTGGAATCTCGTCCCGCTCATCGGAGCTCGTCACGGCGTCCGAGTTCCGATCGGACATCTCGTCGTCATTTGAAGCTGGCTTGAGACATCTACTAAAAGTACCATTGTCTGCAAGTGGCTCAACAACCTGGTCGGCAGCTACTACAGAAACGTTCGTATCGGAGGTGTCAGACTCCGGGGATTCCAACTTGACCGGCGGTAGGTAGTCTTGCTCAATCTTAATTTTTCCCAGGCCTCGATTCACTACTGTGTCAATTGAGCTGATCCTCCTTTCCCCAAGTCGCTTCATGAGTGTTACACTAGCGTGACATTGTCGCTGAGACTTTTCTGGTAGTACTTGTATAGCTTTCGGTGTCGACTTTTTAGGAGGCTGACTCACTGTTCCTCGTTTGACAGGTCTGTTTGTCACAGGTACGTCGGATCGCTTCTTGGACTGCTGCACGTTTGTACAAGGGGTTCTCCTTTGTGGTGAAGTCGAAATTAACGACGAAGAAGTACCCGCGGCCAGACCAAGCTTGCTTCGCGTATTGTTCGCAGGTCCATTAGTCGGAGCTTCTGCCGCAGGCTTTTCACTTCGCTTTGGAAGCCTAGTTGTAGTCTGTCTTGTAGAGGACGGTACCGAAGGTGATGTTCGCGATGTACAACTTTTCCTGTCGTCTCCACGTTCCACATTCTGAAAGTTAAAGCATTTTTTAAAAAACTCAAAAACGAAATTCAACTCAATTTTCATGCTGCAGGATTGATTACTTACAGAGCGTTTGTTTCGTCCAGAAGAGAGCACCTTCGCCTTCTTCGATTGTTCGGTTGGCTTGGGTAAAGCTCTTGTTTCGGTACGGCCACTACTTCCAGCACTTTCGGAACGGGATGTAGCCTCTTGGCTTGCAGGTGAACCTCTTGGCATCCCTAATTTAATGAAAAATTTTTTTTCAAATTGCTGACGAATAGTCTGAGCCTTGGTAAGCGGTTTGTTGGGCTCATTGGAGCCTTCATCACTCTCATTGTTATTTCCATTGGTTGCTGGCTGGTCGTCCACTCTGTTTTTTGTTGATTGGTCTTGCTCAGTCGGATTTTGTTTGAGTTGCACCCGTTTTCGCTGCTCTGCATTTGTCACTCTTTTATACTTCCTCGAGTCAGCCGACGACGGGCCAGGAGCGGAATCCGGGTAGGGGTCGGATGACGTAGTCATAATGGGGTGAGGTGAAGGCGAAAGCTGATTAATCTGAAGACGGGGTACTCTTTCGTTCGGCGAACTTGGATTGCAAGGAGGTAGCTGTACAAAAGTTGCCACAGGACAAGGACATTGGTGAAAGGGCACTTGGAACATTCCCGGATTGTTCATGATGAAAGGTTGAGGTCCTGGCCCACTGCTATAGCTTCCAGTAGGTGTAAGGGTGTTTACAGTTGGACTGAACATGGGTGGATGTGGCTGTAGGTAAATTACCGGTTGAGTCTGCGCCAGTGGAACACCGGGATATGCTGAGAACGTGTTGTGGGGGGTGAATCCTACCACCGGTCCCGCAGTCGTGGCCCTGTTGACGTCTCCATGAGATTGGTAATATGACTGTGCATCAGAATGAACGAGACTGTGGTTACACCTCTCCTCCCGAAAGGATGTCATTTGCGGTCGGCTTTCTGGCTTCTTGAATACAGTTTCAGTTCTTGGAAGATTCACAGGCTTTGGTCTCCGATCGTACATGGAGTGAAAATTTCGCATTTCGTCATCATCCGACTGTAAAGAGGCTTCAGTGGCACAATTATTCCAGCTTCTCTCGTTGCCACAAAGCCAATCAGGTCTGTTGATGAGCTGCTGCTGATTATCGCCGTTTCCAGATTGGAAATTGGATTGATTACAAAAATGACGCTCATAACCACGACCAAAACTTTGTCCAGTTTCATTGTTCGCATTTCGGGAGAAGTAGCTTCCACGACCAGCCCCACCACACTTTCCGCCGTGCGCTAATACACCTTTGCCGTTTTCATTCCATCCAGATCCTCTTGGTTGTCGCTCATATAACTTTGACGAATCGCTTTGTACATTGTGTCTAGGAGGATGAGGTTGCCTTGTAATGTAATCTTCAATCGACCTATTCGCCCAGTTATCCTCATTAGACTTTCGAGAGTCTTCTGAAAGACAAGAGTAAGATCATAGACTTCTCCTTCGAAAAACCCTTCAACAATTAGCTTTACTTTCGAATTTCAAACCTTGCTTACCACTAGTAGAAGAAATACCGTGTCTATAATCCACCACCTCCCAACCGTTAACTGAGTCCCCGTCTGTAGCCGAAGTATCCGAATTTCCATGAAACCTTGCAGAGCCGGCGGCCGCGCTCCCACAATTGTCACCACTGCCAACTACACTATCATCCTGATCGCAATCTTCTGAACCTTTGTGTCTACCTTGCGGAACCTGCAAAAGGGCATTTGTAATCCAATACATTTCATTTGCACGTAAAATCAAAGGCGCATTACCATTGAAACCGGGAGAGAAAAATACAATTAGCAAAAAAATGAGCTAGACAACTCACGCCAACTTCGTTCTCAATTGGATTCCTTATTTTCAGCTCACGAATTTCCTCTATGTACTGCTTTATGCGGGTTACTCCATGGGACCTGCGAAAATATTTTGAAGCTAGTAAACATTCATGTAATCAGTTGTAAATATAAATTTTTGGATTTTCCTTACTCAACCGCCGTACAATCCCTCATCACGTCCAAGTAGTAGCTGATTTCTTCCACTTCCTCCGCAAGCTCTCCGCTTCTCCCAGACCGAGCGATGACTTCTAGCCGTTGCTTGAGGTACGGCTTATATTTCCTCAACTCCAACTCAAGGTACTCGTCAGTACCTTCACCATCACGACTATCTACTGAACGGAAATAAATATAGTAAAGTCGATATAAAACCCTTCCAAATCATTCAATTTACCCCATTCACAGTCAGTCACATTTTACGCCGACTTCAACGACAATGCTGCTCACCACAATCGTCAGTCCACTCAATAATCAAAAAAAATTCATACCTGTCGTCCTACGCCGTTCAAACGTCGGTTCGATCTCTTTTGCCCAGCTTCCACTCTCCATTTCGACACGCCCACGAAACACTCCGCGCTTTGATAATATGGACTTCTACGATTTTTATCTAAGCTTAAGAAGAAATATGAACACTGAACCTCAATTAGAGTCAAAAGTTACAATGACAAGGTGAAAAAAACGAGGATTTCTTTTCTCGGAATACGGCGAAAAACAATTCAGTAAACGCTTGCACAAGTTGCACAACCAATAAAGTTTTCATTGGTTCTGTGAAATGAGCCACTAAGTGTGTCGTAAAAGCTTAATATTGTCAATTAGCATAATGCGTAATGCACAATCCCGTATTCATAACAACGATCCACTTTTAGTACATCAACCTTCCGTCATTTGCACCGCCCCAACCAGACGCAGAGCCGTCGGAGAAATTTCATAATGTAGGGACGCACGACGTGAGTATATTTTTACATGAAAAATGGAAATGAACTCGCACATCAATCAAATCGAAGTGAATTGCTACCATTGCCGAATTCGGGTCAACTCCCGTCACCGTCTCTTCGTTTTAGTAACGTTCACCTCCTAGTTGCACTTGCACTCAAATTTTACCTAGTTTAGAAAAATCGGTAATTTTTAGTTGTTCATTTACAATCCGAAGCCAATCCAGTGCCGGAGAAGTATAAAAATTTCTTTGTTCATGTCAAATCGACATGTATAACTATGGACTAACCTATTTAAATTTAAATGCATATATAAATTGACGTTAGAGGCCAGAGGAACATTATTTTAACGATAATTGCTCGAGGGAGGAAAGGAACATTTTGTATAACTAAACATTACATACCATTCTTTTTCTTTAGAGAGAATTCAATACTAATGGAAAAGGATGATTACCATTTCAAGGTTGAAGTTAGAGACTACAACAAGTACCTTGCATCTAATACCGAACTATATGACACACATCGATAATACAGTTAATATTAATATTACGCTCGTTTACAATACGAGCGTACTCGTCTAAACGTGAATTAAACTACGACTTTTATTCTTTTGGACTTTTAACAAAAGCGAATTAGGAGTATGCACCGATATAAAGTTGGTGGACGCAGTAAATATTGGTTTTTCTATGAAATTTGGGCGCAATTTTGGAGCCCACTTATCTACTAGTAAGTGTTACCAAATTGTGAATATAAATCAAAGACTTCCGTTCACAGTTAGCATAATGTTGATGTATTGTAGAAGGTGTGCCAATATTTCGACTTAGTTTGATTAAAAGTTTAACAGAAAAAAGAGTTGTACCAGTTTCAGACAAAATGATAAAACAAGATGGCTTGTGCATAAATATTAATCTAATTGCAAAAACAAGCTATTATGCCTCACAACAGCCCAATAATTAATACTTTCAATGTTATCAACTGATTCAACTCCTGCGGCAACTATCTTCTTGAAAACTACCTTCTGCCACGAACCCCTCGACAGAATTTTATTATTGAGTGATACAATAATTTATAGCGTTAATTACGACTTAATCTATAAATTAACAGGTTACTAATTACGTAGGTACATGCCCTCTCGCCCTGTGCTGCTACTCGAAGAGTACTGATGATTTACTGAATTGTGGGACTCGTGAAACATCACCGTTCTTCGTGAGCGACACACACAGGAAAACACTAGGCTGAATCGCGTTGATTTCTGGCGGATAAAGCAGATGGCGGCATGAATGTCACTGACGCAGTTAGGGTTTCTATCCTAGAGTTGGAGAAGTATTGAAAGATTACTTGAAGGCACGAACATTGCTTGCAGAGTATTCTCTGACGACAAATAAATAATACATGTATCATGGGATTATATAGTAAGTTAGTAATATTTTTCATAAAAATCATGCTTAAAACGTCGACCTTCAATTCAAGTGATCTGTGACAATAAATTTAAAAGCGAACTTGTAATGGTTAGAGATCAATAATTCTGTTGTTATTATTGTACCGTGATGATAGTATTCACATGTCGTTCAAGAGCGGTTAAAAAAATTAAACACATATACTCTAGATTTCAACTCTAAAATTAACCAAAAAATCTGAAAATTTCCAGTTGGCAAAACGTAGCCCTGGACATTCGCAATGGTTTTCCTATCTAATAACGCTGACAGTAAAATATATGCCGATAATTCATATTTGTAGGGATGAATCATAACTTACGCGTTCACATTAGGTGCATGGTACACGTTTCGAGTTTTTATAGACAAAGGCCAGCAACTTCCAGCAGAAGGGATTCAAAACGGCTTACAAATCTCACTGTGTCATGCGTTCCTCGAAAAGATATCTACAGTCATTATGTCATACGTAGTCCGCCAACAAAAGAAATTAACTTCTGACTTATCAGCGTTAGCACGTTAAAAACTTGCATTATAAAATATTTCATCACGGAGTGCTCAACTCTTATATACTCCTGTGCTGTACTCCGATCTATTCTGTATTTTTTTTTGTCCGAAAAGTAAAATAACAAAGGTGTAAACGTGTCGAACTTTTGTGAGAGCGAGTCCACCCTTTTCTCATTGCATCGCGCACTTTTGTGAGTCTTTCAGTACGACTACGTCGCACAAACTCGTGTTGCATTGTTGTGTGCTTCAATCCTCTTTCCCGTAATTATACATAATCATGTGAGACTAAAATCATCATTATCTTGATAAAATTCAACTATATTTTTTTTTCTCTTCATTTCATGAAAAATAAAATGCTGATACGACGAACACATGGAGGAGCAAAGAGTATTACAGCAGTTTTGGGTCTTTTCTCATTAGATCCGCATGATCCTCATATTTATTATAATTTTCTTGTCGGCGACAGCCAACCATCCGGCTAGCTACCTACTGTCTGATACCATATCGTCGTCGTCGAAAGAGAATGAGAAAAAAATATGTTGCATACGAGGAAAGTAGTTTCCTTTTGTTGTCGGAGAAAGAAGGCGAGAAATTGGAAGAACAGGCTCTCATGAATTTTGATAACAAATAAAATTCCAGTATTTTGAGTGCCCCATGCGATATGAGATGATCCCACTTCTCAACCCTGTATATCCATGAAGCTGTTGACGTGATGGCAACTATTACTCGCTGTTTCTTGCCGAGTTCGAAGAAGTGATTGTGGTACAATGGAAGTCTCCGGTTTTTGCTCGACGACACTTGAAATATGGTCGGTAAGAGAACGTAGTCACATAATAGTATATCGAAGAAGAATCTTCGGATTCACAACAATACAATGTAACATCTCAAATTATCCATACTCTTCACTCTCACTAGTGCATGTATCTCTTGCAACTTGGAAAAAATTTGGTCCATCACAGCGTCCCATCCACCAGCGATCATCATCTCATACTTGGACGTTGTGAGTTTGTGGATGCCAGACAACATTGTAATTTATTAGGCGAGGAATATGAGTGTCAGAAAAAAAATGACTAGTTCTAAACTGGACTATGGTTGAGAGTTTCGACTACTACAAATGATGTCGACGTATCAGTCGCAGTTGAAGTAGCAGCACCGTTTATTGAGCGCGTTCTTGACCCAAATCGTTGCCAGTTACAAATTGCATAAAAAGTCAGGAAAATCATGCGTGAAAAAAAAACTCGTCATCAGTGCTCAGACTAGGTTCTCAAATCAGAGATAATAATACATAGCATCCATCTTTACATTGGTTAAATAAAAACGACATTATAGATTGCATTTTTCATTAAAAATCCGTCAAAATCCGTGAGTCGATTGTAAGACGAGATACAGAGATTCTCGCGTCGCCCCAGTGCTTTCGCTTATCTAACGCTGTCATGTATCGGAGTTGCATACTATTAGATATGCATTCATTTTAGTTTCAGTATGTGTATACGCCGTTGTCTCCTCACTTTTCAAAGCTTGAAACACATCACACTTGCATCTCGTTTGCGTGAATGATAACAATTGAGCGAGAAAGTGGAAGTTGGACGGTATTGCCAAACTTGTCCCTTTTAAACGTGGGTTAGTGACACATAGAATTATGACTCGGTACAAACTACAATTTCATGAGCAGCTTCGTTGTAGCACATTTGAGAAGTGTCAAAACGGGAGGCCTCGTCACGAATGACACGTCAAAAGAGTGAGTGAGAATTCAGTATTTCATAAAACATACAAAGTACACAAGCGAGAGAGAGAGATCGTTCCCAAAGGGTTTGCGAGAGAGCCTTATCTATCACTCTAATATCCATGTCTCCGCTTTTGATACCCGTAGCAATTTGACGTGACTTGCTTCGCCATTCCCCCCAAAAACTTTGGGAAAAATACGAATACGTTTGCATAGGTAATACGTGTTTGACTTCTCCTGCATTGTGTGGTGTGGAGTTATGGGCAAATAATACAGTGTGCTGGCGATATGTTGACGTTAAAATTAAAGGAAATGGGAGCATTTAAAAGTTACAATGCACACAAAATGCGGACACTTTTACAGATGTATGATGTGCATCACTCATCATCATTCTTTCATCACGCGCAAATGGGCTATGTCGATTTTTTATGAAGGAGTTGAGTCAAATTCCGGCTCACTCTACCTGTCCATTGCTATTGGACCGTTGTAATAGTAGTTTTAGACGAAAACCAAACACAAGCCGTTCTCTAGTCTTGAATATGCATGCGCCTGGATATTTTGGGTGAGTAAAAGTGGTTTGACGGGATTTGGGGTCTACTCCTTGAAATCTCTGAAGGGTACAAAAATAATTACTACCCACCGAAGATTCAAAAGGGGATTTAAGACTTGAAAATCCTTACATTGCTGGCTGCAATAAAATCTCTTTGAGATGTCGAAGAGTCAAATTGTGACAGGGCTGTTTGAGCAATTCTCCATGTTTCGAAACGGAGGTGAACTGTCTGCGAAAAACTAATTACATGGACAAACGACACAAGTCGTTCCACAAATTCGGGAAAACAAACGTCAGTGTTCTACAAACTGTGTGACATACAAAGACAGCCACAATGTAACCAATTGAATTGGTTCTCGTCATCATTTCAGGTCTGAGGTTAATGAGATAAGCATTTTTATACCTTCTCCTCCCGTCATATTCAATACAACAATTCCATTTCTCTCAGCAAACTTGACGAGAAGGGAACAAGAGAAAATACAGAGTGAGACATTCACTCTCACGGGTGTAGATAATGGGAGTGATCTGCGAATAATTTTTTGGTTAAACTTTTGACAAGTCGAAACGGATTTCGCACTTTCTCATTACCAGCCCCGAAACCGACGTGTAAATCCGACCAGCTTCACAAAAGGCAGGAAGGCAGGCTTCACAAACGGAGAATATTTCCGTGAATTTGATACTTGCGCAGAATCAACTTGTCTTGGTGAGAGTAGAGAAAAAAAATCGACGTAATTGGATGACGGGATGTACGTATTATATATACGCTCAAGGAGTTGTAACCAACTCCACGGAATCTCCGAGTCATTGTCATTTCCCTCAGCGTTACGTAATCGGAGTTTCGAGAACAAAAAGAGGACAGCCACACTCAACACCCCTTCACACAGGGCGTTTGGCCACCGTATTTACAGGAGTTGGAAAAAGGACAAATGTAACTTCGTCTTCGTCATCGTCGTGTAGTCGATGTTTGTATATTTCATACGCGATATATATTCTATATTGTACGGAGTGCAGGTGAATTTTGTGTATATAAATGTAATGTAGAAGCCAGTGCACACAACCGCACTTATTGGACCTTTTTGTCGAGTCTGGCATGGTAAACGTAATGGGCATAGAGAATCAGCATGCAGAAATGCTTTAATGGACTCCTTTTGCACTCATTTATTCGCTTAGCATCCCTAATTCCCTTGAAATTCTCATTCTTCTCCTCTTAATCAGTCCTTTACAGAGAGAACAGCCATACGCGCATATCATACATTATTTTCCCCAGAAGACGAAGGGATGGATGTGCACTCCCCGTAATGAGGATAATAATAACAATAATAATAAACAAAAATTGTGAGAAGCCTCTGCAAACTTTTTACAATGTCACAATTGCACATACAATCATAATATCGTTAGTTATTCCTAAGTATTGTGTAGAAAAAACTCGTATTACGTCGACTTGTCACTCCGATCTTTCTTTCGAAGTGAAGAAGGGTAAACGATGATATCCTTACGAGGAAAATCTCTCGTTTTGTCTTGTCATTGATTTGACGTGCTGTTTCACTCAGTTTAGATAAACGAATGTGTGGTTGTCCGTATGCATTTCAGCTTCTTTCCCCTCTTTTTACGAGGTTGCTCTTTTAATTTTAAGTTGGCACTCGTCCTTAAGGAAAAGGACATTGAGAATTAATATGGTGCAATGTGTAAAACATCCAGCTGTAATTTATATTTCACAGTGTGTCACTCCAAAAGCACACACATGGAACCCTTCCTGATCATCATTTTTGTACGTCATTGTTTGCCGGATTATTTTCACTCTTAGTTCCGCCTTCCTCCCGAATCCAGCAAAGTTTTCGTTTCATCTGACCTCATTACGCCTCAAGAATTCCACACACTCCCTTAATTACCACTTGAGACGAGAAAAAGTAATCCTCCCTCGTGTGTCGGCGTTTCTCCCTTCCTTGAGCATCATCGTGTCAAAGATGAAAAGGCTTGGAACTAAAAAGAAAGCCGGCGAAAGAGAAAAGTACGAAATGTGAAACATGAAACAGTTTATACTCTTTTAATGAGCGGCACGTACATTTTCATAATATAATTTACAACGATGTTATCAATATCAACTTGGTATGCAGTGATATAAAAAATACACTTTGTATGTATGAACCTCAAATTTCCACCGTTGGCGATACAGTGTATTATGAAGCATGTGTCCCCAGTAGGCATTATTTATTGACCTTTTCTTACATCTCCCAGCACCACTCTCCCTGGCACAAAATTGTTGTACCACTAAAAAAAAATCCAACTTGTCACTTCTTCGCCGAAAGACGTATGCATGGTGGGATGACGTGAGCCTTTCAAGAAAAGAACTTCCGTCTTGTCGGCGTCTTTAAGTAAGTTTATCATTATGTCATGCATATTAATATTTATGCATGTCCGCATTCAAAGTTTCTTTTTACTCGTAGGCAGTTGTCATATATATTTAGGACGTATCAAAAACAATACATGTTTATGTACAAGGAACAAACATATTTACACAAGTTTCGTATCAATCTAGGTATGAATTCCATAAGCACATAGAGCACGACGCTGATTTTTTTTGGATCACATTGTAATGGAAATGAGTCTTCTCGAATGTTGCAACTTACAGATAATATAAATATGTAGGAGCCAGTGAGGTAGCGCGAGCGGTGATTTGATAAACGCATTAATTTCCCTTTCGCATCCTCTCTAGGCTGAAAACAATGTCTCCGATATTTGGACTAAAAGGAGTGGAGCGTTGTTACGCCCGGAGGAATTTGTAAGCTTGTAAATAGTATGCATATTATTCCCATTTTGGTTATTGCAAACGATTGTCAATAGTGAAGGAGTTCACCTTGTGCCAAAGAGATCACTTTTGTATTCACCTTTACGAATATACGCGTATCTCTCCCGAAACTATTTTTCTACTCTTTACACCATTTCATATATAGTAGCAACATTCATGAGTACCTCTGGCGGAGTGTGCGAAGTTTTCATGAATTTTCATCAGAGATTAATTTGACTTGTAAAATGAGTGTGATAATAAAGCGTAATGATAAATAATAATGTGTGATGGCATGTAATTCTTTCGTTTTCTTTCTTTTTATAGGCACACGGTGACTGGCGAAAGATCTGAAAGAATTCGGCTTCGCATCACTCATCAAAAAAATGGTGTACAAGGCTGCACAGATTATGTATAATGATATGATGTAGTCACTCACGTCACGTCTCACAACGATTGCATAACAGACTTTTGTTTGTCAGAGCTGTGTATACAAGAATGAAGAAAAAAACCGTAGGTGTATAGTACTTGGACTACTGGGCAGTACAAAATAATGAATATGTCGTTCGCTCAGAGCTCCTTACAAACCTGATGAGAATGATGGCGACGATAATAATTCGCATTGAAAAGCTAATAATATTAGAATGTTTTTTTTGCTCAAAATAAATTGCACTGTGTTGCATGAATACACACAAGAAATGAGATAGGACCACGCCAAGATCTTATTTCGTATCTTGAAGTAGTCGTTTGGCCAAAATCGCAAGTGTGTGAAATTCGAAAGAGCTACAAATTCCGCGAGTAAAAAGGCTTCTGAGAGCCTCTTTTTTTTCTTTCGTCGGCGGCTTCACAGCTTCCTCATTTTGACGTGGAAGAGCACGTTCAAATCTAGGGCTACATTGTGAAGAATACTATGTTTTTCAGTATCACAAAAGTAATCTTGTCGTGGTGTGGTAAGTTGTTACAGTTCTTCGTGCTGAGGAGATGTGTGCCTGTGTGTGGCATGGCAATTGTTATCGTTGATTCTAGTAAAGCGGAAAACCGTTTTCATAAGCGTGATGAAAAGCGCTTTTTATGACGACATGCACAGTTACATTCATGACACCACGTCAATACGCACATACAGTATGGGGCGAGGACGATAAACTGCAAAATCCTGCTCAACTTTCCAAGTCCACGGAGTACGTTGTGCAGTGTAAACTTTTAAGATGATCCCACGGCTCTGCTGTGCTCAGCTACTGAAACAATCTTTACGTTTTCTACTGTACACACTAATCACGAGTGATTCAATCATTTAAACGAAGAGTTGAAGAAACAACGACTTCTCACTTTAATCTTGCCAATGATCGGTCTAAATACATACACAATATGTATAATAATATATTATATTCATTACATTACTCATTCTCAATACTAAGATCTTTCACAGAGTTTTATGGCGTCTTTGAAGTTGAGATTCGATTAATTCCTATCGCCTCTACATGATCTTGGGGCAATCCGACAATCCGTGGTTTATAGGGCGAGCAAATCTTCACTCTTCTTCGACGCGACTCGAAAAAAATGTGTTTTGAGTGAGGAGGGCATGAAAATCCAAGATACCATAAAATTCTTGCATGTAATAATTTTCTCAAAGATTCATTTTCAAAAGTTGAAGAAAAAAACACAGCGTTGGCAATACGAAGCATTTTTCATGTCACACAAGAGATGTGAAGTTCACTGATGCAGATCATGTTAAAACTCGTGTGTAATATGTACTGCATTACGTCGAATGGGAAAGAGAGAATATGAGTAGCAAAAGTAATTCGTGCGTCGCTCTTTCAAAAATCTAACGCATATTAACTTTTACACTCGAACATAATGGATACCATGCGATTCTTACACTCTACATGTCTTCAGACGTAGTTTTATCTATTAAATATATGTGAAACAAATAGCCGACCAGCTGCCGTTGGTGGTCTTTGTGTGTGTGCCTTTTTGTAAAAAAAAATATGAAATAAAACTGCGTCAAGGGTTCTCCCTACTAACCACCTTTCTTCTGTGTATACCAAAAAGTTTTACAAAGTCGAAAAAGAAAGAGAAAAAAAATGAGCCATGCTAAAAGTAAAGAGGACAACCATTTATTTAAGAGAGAAGGCCCTTTTCACTCTTGTAATAACATATGGGCGGTGACATGTGTTTTGACTTTTTCAATTAGCCGTCTCATTTCCGATCCACTGCGTCAATTTCTATAGATACAAGCACAAACTCGTAAATGAAACTCTTTGCATCACGAGATGTCGATATACGTATTTGAGAAAATAGTCAAATAGCAGCTTGCTCACTTGCTCCTCTTTCACCCTTAAAACTCTCTGCGGTTGGAGTACTTTGACAAAGTACACTTTGTCTTATACGCAGTGCTCATTCTAGCACTGGGCCGTCAGGGCCCATCATCATGAAGCAACTTCAGTGAAAGTTTAAATGTACGTGACGCATCCTTCTTGACAAACGTACATGCAATATGATATTGTGTCGCGTAATAATGGCAAAAGGTTTTATGCTTTTTGAGCTTCTCGAATCAACTTTGTCATTCAATTTTTTTTCTTATCTGAAAATACTGTAGTTGTTCTATGCAACATATTTGTGAGACATCATTTCTGAAAAACTTTCCAAAGACAAATGTCACAGTTCGTTGTAATGTAGCTCGCTGTTAACCTCTTGTAATCTAAACGACGGAGATATTTCTCTGAAAACATTTACGATAACTGCTTTTTTCCTTCGAAAATTACCACAGGACATTTGACACTTGATGATTGTGAGAAGGAAACTTTTCCCCGTGATACTTTAACCTTTTTTGAAGTGCGAAAGATTACTAAAAGCTGACCATTGAAGCTCTGATATATAACTGTGCTCTTAGTTGAGCTACTAATTTTTGTTGTGGTAAATTCGAAATGCAAGAAAGAAACAGTTACAAATCCAATACGACAAAAAACACAACTTCTTTTTTTAAAAAGTATTACATCACTATTCAAGAAAAACTTTTGTGATACGTCTGATGACGTTGACACAAATCTTTGAAACGTATATTTTGGGATTGTGAGATGCAATAACCCCAGTTGTTCTCGCTCAGTGATCATGAAAATATCCTTGATGATGCTAACGTTTTCCTCTGAGACTACAACACGAACATTTTGCGTTATTGGCGAACTGAGAAGAAACTTATTGTTTCAGACTGCAAATCATTGGGCATGCCTGTACTCGCCACATTTGTGCTACAACATTTTGATTTAAATGCTCCGCAAGTATGATTCATGATACATTTTTTGGTGGATAACTCTTTCCTTTTTGCCAGTATGTAGCATGTGTGTATGTACATATATATTTTTAAAAATTGGGTATTGTAACGCCAGCTCAGATTTTGAGTGCGACGCAAGCAACGTGAAAACCTATGTCGAAATATGATATCCTCCATTGAATTCCGTAAAACACACTCATCCTCTGAGTACGTATTATTTTCTCTTTTCCACAGTTGCTGGCGTACACGGTGTGTTGTAAAATGAGCAATGTGTTGCTTCGAGAATGAGACATCGTCGACAGCAGACGAGTACTACGAGAACTGAAGGAGGAGTTTGGAGATGAGATTAATGCTTTCGATATGGTTTGATAGGGAATCATATTAAGCTTCCTGTGCAAAAACCATGAGACCTTGCCAAACCTCTCGTTTCACACCTCAGTCAACCGTAACTTGCCCTTCTCTTTATTCACAGTCATTATTTTTTATTATTGTCAATTTTTTTTAGACATGCCCACTCTTTTATCATAGTGACTATGTATGCGTTTGTAGGCTTTTTTTGTCCTTTACCATTTCAACTGTGTCCACACACATGCAAGGGCTTATATCCATATAATATGTGTACATAGATACCTGTATTTTTTAAGAACAAAAAAAAAGGTTTAACGTTTACAGAGATCCTGACAAAGTAGCAATGTGTGTGCAAGTCCTATGTGGATTATTGTTGCTTCGTAAACACTACCAGACATCTCCATTCATGTTCACAACAATGACAAAAATTTGTGATAATAATGGTAAATAACAGGTTGATAGAGAGCTTGCAGGCACTCGACCATAATCACTCATGATGGCAGAGAGTGGCCAATTGTTTGTTGGCGAGGTTCACAGGCTAACACAAAAATGTATGAAGCTACAAACGTAGAGGGAAACATGGTAAAAACGCAGCTAGAAAGTTTGACTTTAATCATAAACGCTTCTGTGAGTGTTACTATAGTACTCATTTTTTCTCTTGTATTATTTTTCGTTGAAAAGCGGTAAGTCACTGTCGCGTCCATTTTTTCTTCAATTTTTGTATTCAGGGTTGCAATAGTAGTAATAGTAATAGTAATAGTACTATATTAAGAATCTTTGTGTGATCAGGAGTTTCTTTTGTTGAAGTTGGATATAAAAGGGGTTGCAATTTTGCAATTATTCAAATTACACCTGTAGTAATTCTCACTGAAATTCGACAATCATGAGGATGATATTGATGGGCGGCCTTGAAACGGAATCATTTTGCGCAAATTACACATCACATGAAATCATTTGCGTGCAGTATCTACAACATCGTACTGCAGGATGACAACACTGGTTTTTTTTCAGAGTTTGGAAATAATTTCGAAGACCTCCACGACGAAAATGGAGTGATAAATATTAATGTACGTTGATAATTACGCATAAATAAATGAGCGGTATTTAGTCCATGTCTATTTAAAAAATGGTAACGAATACGTACATTAAAGAATAAAGTATTGACGTCATTTGAATACGTACAATTCTACAGTCGGAAGAGGACAAACTCATCGAAACCATCTCAAAGGATTTGGAACACGTTGTAAAGACAATGCAATCATAAAATGGAGTCAAAATTATGTAAGTTGAGCAAGCACATTGCATCCACTCATAATGGTCGTACATGCATGCAAAGACGTGTGACACAAAAGCAAACGTAATCAGAACACCAGTCATTGAGAAGCTCGGCTATTATCTCTCACGGTGTAAGGCCTCTTCTCCACTCTGACATTATTATGTCATAATACAACAAAGCCGACTGAAAACCCAGAGACTGTGGTACTAGTGTCACACACAACGACAGAACATCGAGGTAACAGTTCTAGTTAGACGGTCTACTAGTGCGTAAACTATCAATGTAATCCTTCTGCCAACCGCACCGCCACGGATTATCGTGTTGAAGTGCCCATTGGGTACTCCACCATTTGAAATGTCCGCCTGTCGCTGTGTCTTTTAGTTTTTCAATTTTAAAACGTAGGATTCACATTTTATCTCCGTTTCTACCAGTCGAAGCCACCAGGATTAAGGGCTGGTTGATGGAAAAAAAATCCGGGTTAATTTGTAAACTTACTGCGGGTACAATATGAGGATCTTTGATCACGCTCGGGTCGGTACTCTGCTTGTAGATACTGCCCGTTTTGGTTTTTTAAAAAACTTACTCTACACAACAATGTCTGTCGAATATCTCTGCTATGATGCTACCTCATGAGTTTCAGAATATGGGTATATGTGTGCGTGAGAGATGAGCGATAATTTTTTTGTATTACATGTGATAGTACAAAATGGTCGGTTTCATAAAAACGCTGTTTCTCAAATAAAAAGAGAAACAGAAAGGGAGGAAAGGATGCAAAGTATTCGACACGCCTGACAAGCTCTTCTGGGATCATTTTCTCTCGTCCCAGTAGCTGCCACGGCTATCAACACTCTGAAACCTAACATTTCCCATCCATTGAAGCATCAAGCAACCGTCATCATCTTCATGATCATCATCACATTTTACACTCTGAGCAACAATGTATATACATATTATATGCATAGATACAATTCTCTCTGATGTATGCCAGTGTATTAATATACCAGCAAATAGAAGCCCTCACATCTCACTTCAGTTTCATTGTGAATTCTGCATTGTTGTTGTCGAGTAGACAGAATAATGTATTGGGAAAAGAGGTAGTTTGATTTTTTTTCTTCTTTTTTATCCCCATTGTACCCTAACCGCTTATACGGATATAGAAAAATTGAGCAGCAGTTGTTAGGTTGTTATGTGACTGTTGTACCAGTGTTTGACAGGGTATGATATCATGAATCAGGATGACATAAGGATTAAAAGGTACAAGCCTACAGTTTAAAGACGCCTTTTCACCTCTCTCGCAGTGAGGATGGAAATTGACAACATTATGTAGCAACTACAAAAAAGTGGAAGGCACTTACAATCATTATTTCATCTAATGCAATCGAATAGTTCATGTTTAATCATAGTAAATTACTTATGTTATGTGCTTTCACGTAAATATGAAGATGAAATGAGCAGCACGTTTTTAGACGAAACTGAAATGATTTTTAATGACAAATCTGCAGGTTTCGGAATTTGAGTTGAATATATATTTATTTCCTCCGAGTTTCTCCAATGTAATATTCTTGGGTGACGCTAAATATTCTATACACACTTTCATACACATTGTATTAAGAAGCTAGTCATTAGATACAACAACAACCGCCATTCCGCAGTTTTTACATTCAACTCACTTGACGGTGGAGAAGTACAATATTTTTAAACGAAGAGACCCCTTCTGCCAAAAATTTTCCTTAAACCTGTGTAGCTTTTACCAATACTCATACACAACCGAATGTCACTCTCTACGTCCAACCAAGCGCACAATGCTCCGGATCCGTGTGCAAAATAAAATACATGAGAAACATTAAAAAAGACTGGAGGTAGGGATAACAACAATGAAAACTGAGAAAAGCACAAGATTGTGTATCCTTAAAATTAGTACAAACAGCAAACACTTTACAATCCAAATTACTACTGTACATAATATTATGTTACACGCAAAAAAAAATTGTGACATGTTTGGAGTAGTATACGTAACTTCTCTACGTTGTTGTTTAGAGAAACACACACATCTTTCAATTTTTCATCCCTTTGTGAACACAAAACCCGAGAAGAGTGCAGGCGTACAATACACTCGATTAAACCGGGTTTTACCATGATGTCTGTGTCTAAGGATGTGTGCCTGTGTCAAATTAATGAAAGCTCCCAACGCTGCTGCATAAGCCACTGGAACGGGAGCTGTCCTCTTAATGCTATACTTGTGTTGCAGGTATATATTATTTTGTAGTCCTAGTGATCACAAACTTTCATACATTTCTCACTGCGATATTGCGATTTTACACACACGCACACATTTTCACACTAGCCTAAACACCCAGAGAAGGTTCCTTCGTATTTGTTCCACTAATCGAATTTACAGTGTTATGTCATGGATTTTACTATTTCCGCTAAACAACTCTTCAATCAAAAAAAACTACACGCACACTTGGGAATTTTCACCTACGCTATCAGTATTGTTGAGGTAGTGAAAGGGAAAACACATTCTGTTTCCACATGTATAAATCACATCAACTCTTCTACAGCCTTTCACTCCTACTCCTTTGTGAGGATATTACTTTATTATTGTCGTTTAGAAAGGATTCTCACACTAATCTACATGTATGCACAATAGCAGGTTGGAAGAAACAGATCAAACTTATCCAACACAGTAAAAGAGATCAGAGTAATCTAGCTAGCCTGCACTGGAACAATGGTAGTGATTTGTAAAAAGTTATGAAAAACATGACGCCTTCTGTGCGACAAAGTAAAGCTGGATATTGACTTGAGACGGAGGACCACTATGGTGCACTACACTACCATTAAATTACTCTGGAAAGCAAAACATTTTCTTAAAACATACACATTATTTTGTCCAACTAAAAAAAAGGAACGTTATTCACAGACAACAAAATCCTCGTCTATCGATTATCCGCCGATACTCAACACCAACAGTATCTACTACGTAGGGGTGTGTAACCTTATCATAAAACCTTGATAAGGGAAAACTCCACACATGTCTGCCGTCTTATACGGAGATTACTGTAAAATACCTATTTTTTTGCTGGATAATTTCTGAAAAACGTGAGTTGACCAATTTGTAATTATGACGGTCAAAGTGCAGCCTTCAAATGTGAGTACTAAAACCTAAAAGTCTGGAGTAAAGCAACAGGGTAAAAAACGAACCTTGATTACAAAGTTTTCAGTAGACAACGAATATTATTACTATTTACATAGGCATGCACACATCGTGTCGACGTCATGGAGTGTACTATCGCTAAATCATAACCAGTATTCACACAATATATACTACAATTGTTATGACAATTACAATCCCTCTTCGATGCTGTGATATTATTGCTTGTCGCGTGGTGCAGTGAGTTGCTACTTTATAACGAAGTGGGAATATCTTAAAAACGGGTGTGTTTGGCGTCCCAAGCAATTTGAATAACAACGCCAGTAAAGTGGATGAGTTGGATCAGATTTTTTTGGTTTCGCCGTAGAAAAAATGCATACCTACGCTGATAGACACACTGATGTTGAACACCCCTCTGAGAATTTTACCAGCCATAGTAGGGTTGATGCCGGGGTGCAACAGGTCCCATGAGTCCCGGCGATGGGTAATAAGCAGAAGTGAGGGAACTTGTGACTCCCGATCGGCTACTTAAGGCTCCCCAATGAGTATCATCCTGAATCCCGTGACTCTGGCTGGGTACGCCATAACCACTCAGTCCGGCGGGTGGAGAAGCTCCGTTGCTCATCTGTTCAAATGGCGGAATGAAACATAATAAATATTATTTATATGATTCCGCAATTCCGTGTGTATGCACTCATTTATACGGGGTTCTCTGGCGTTAAAATGGTGCAACATGCGTAATACTGTTTTCGATTGTTATCATCACAAGTATTGCAATTGCAAGCTAACGGAGTCTCGCACCAAGAAAAAAGTGTACATAAATCAAATAGGGAAAAGAAGGGGAGCTCCAAGTAAACGCCCACTATTTTACTCATTTTTCCTTCAAAGTGTAGAGATTTATAAATGGATTTCTAAATTTCGAAGGCAAAACTGACATGCTGTTGTGAATTCCCAAAAAAAACAAGATTTTTGCTGATTTCTCGAAATAAGCCAATTATCCAATACAAAGGGTTTGTACACACAATATTCATTCATTAAGCCTTCTTTTGCGTTCAGTGAAGTGGTTCATTTTTGTGTGGCTCTGTTTTTCTTTTTCGTGAAAAAGGAAGCTTTTGCAGACAAGTCATCCCTTTCATTCCTCCCTTTCTCACGCACACAATCTCTGAAGACATTACACGTCTCTAAAAACGGAGTTCAAAGAAGAATGCATTTTTCGAGAAAAGCACTGCACTATTGCCATATGTGTTGAGAAACTTGTGAAAAGAGTCTGTTTGGGGTGGTGCACTCTAATTTTACGACCTTCAGCTGCTCCCACACGTACTCTCTCTCTCGAATTGTGAGAGTCCATGCAGATTTCTCAAAGAGACGTAGTAAAAACTCTCGCGACTCTCGTGTTCATCATGCAGAACACAAGTTCTTTACGAGGGCGTAATTAGTAAATGAAATGAAAACCCTTCTTTTTATTACTTCTCTTTTTTTCTCCTTTGCCTCTCTCTATGAATCAAGTTTGACCTCCGTTTTGTCTGCAGACTCCGCGTTTTTTTTTCTTCTTCAAGAAGCAACCTTCTATTCTCATCTGAAGCTGAATGAACTCCGTCAAGAAAGACATAAAAGGGGATTTTTTTGGGAGGAAAAAAATGGATGCAGCGATTGCAAGAATAGCTGTATAATTGACAATTCTGGTGCTTTTCCTCGTCCCTGCAAAAATCTTGAGAGTGTAATGCAAGCACAATCGGAGAGATTGATTGATGCGTGAAATTTCTGCAAAAAATCTTGAGTCTGGGGCGACTTGAAACATCAACCCCTATGCGGATGAGCAGTTGGTGGAGACAAAAAGTGAGACAAATGGTATTGATATTATCATCTCACCTGGGTGGGGATGAGAGAAGACGGCGTGGTTCCATAAGCAGAGCCCATCAATGAGTTGCCAAGTGCTGCGGCGTAGGTCGCCGTTGCGACTGCTGCCGCAGCAGAGGTAGAGCTACTCGTGGAGGGAGTGCCAACCGGAGACGACACAGATCCTGAGGTTGACCCTCCTGATCCCGTGGTTGCTTGACCGCTCATCGGCATTGAAACTGGACCCATCCCCGAAGACATGGATGACATGGAGACCCCATTGCTGACAGATGTGGAAGACACGGAACTCCCAGTTGCCCCTTGAACTGACTGCGGTACACTGTACAAAGAGCTGCTTCCTTCAATCGGGCCTGCAAAAATTAAAATCAAGCTTACTTGAGAATTCGATTATAATATATCACCACCAGTCCGCTTCTGTGCACTGGACAAGTGCACCGCGTATATATTTTGTAGACGATGCAAGTTTGAATAAAAACCAATAATGTTGACAATTAAACAATTCTTTGTAAGTTTATGCACAAAACATTTTTGTCACACGAGTTCTGTGGCCAGCACTTCAACAACACACATGATACAGCATCATTCTCTCTTTGCTCTATTAACTCCAAATTTTCCCTTTTCGTCGTGGCCGTCATTATAGCGAGGAACAAGTGTTTGTGGTATAAATTTGTTTCAATGCACACAGCTCGAGTAGCGTGTACAAGAGGAGAAATAAATGTATGAGTTCTCAGGCGTCTACAAAAAATCTGACACTACTTATAAATTACACTTTTCCTGGTGGCTGGTGACAATGGAGGACAATTGCTCCTCGTAGGAGGCATGACTTACGAAATAACAAAAACAAAACCAAATCACTAATGCTTTTACTCTTGTTACTCGAGTCCCATTGTTCAAATGGGGAGCGCACTCCTCCGCATTAAGAGCCAGGCTTTTCAAGCACCACAAAAAGGTTGACATCCATCTCAAATTGAAATGAGTAGAGAGACCTTTGGTAGTGTACGCTCTTCCATTGACGTTTTTGTACAAATCAACATCCCTGCGATGTCCCTTTATTTGCAGAGTTTCATTCAACATTCTTGGAAAATGAATGAGGAATTCGTACAATTCAAACCAGAAGAAAAAAAACCAATCATTGATAGAAAAAAGTAAATGACAGAGAAACCAGACCTATCATAATGTTTCTTTTTTTGTGAATGTCAAACCCACCTAAAAACTTTGGTTTATTCTGTTGTAGTATGACATCTCAAGAGACTAGACAGGTAAACCACCTTTTTTAGTAGCAAGATGGTTGTGTTACAACCTAAATTTGTATCCTCATGATGGTGCACCTGCCTCCAGTAATGTAGCCTAAGGGCATACTGAATGTGTCATTTTCACCCCCCAGCCACTCCTCTCAACAGTTTTGACTTGGGCTTACAGTACTACGGTGAAGTAGACTTGCGGAATTGAGGAGGCAACTTACTGTGTGAGGACGACGGTCCAAAGTGTGGCTCGTGGTGTAAAGCATGATGATGAGGATGAGAGAGCACACCGTACGAAGAGGATGATGTGGGGTAAACTGGTAATCCCATTCCCATCCCTCCGGAATTCCCGTAGCTGCTGCTTCCCCCACTTGTCACTTGCTTGCGTAATCGAGCTCTTCTGTTACTGAACCAAACCTGGAAACGGACAAAGTAACTTTTGAATTGACTTCATTAAAATGCGACTAATACTATGTGTTTGGCTACGCTCGGCGGATTTTTAGCTGCAGTAAAATGGCAAGCGGTATACGGAATACGGATAGAAAGAAGTTGGAAAGTAGCTGTGATTAAAGGAATGACGTTTTATTGTTGCGATGATGAGTTGTCAGCTAGGTGCTTCTGAATCAGGAGCCGTTTTCGATACGCAATAGTAGAACGGGCTTGAAGGTAAATTAAGTCGGCTGGACATGTGGACTATAGGAAACACTTTTTTTTCACCACGTGCCTGATGAATATTGACTACTGAAACAACCAAGATGCTCATTTCATGGGCACTACTCCATTTTTTAAAGCCACTCTGCAAGTTCACTCCGCTCCCATTTGTTTCACACAATGTTACACAATCATCTGTAGCCGGTGAGCTCATTACGTCGAAAGAAGTCATCAGGAGTTGTACAATTATCATCATCAAATTGATTACATTTAAAGTGATCATCATCAAGGGCGAAGAAGCGAAAATATGTGACGCCTCTTGTTCATCTTTTCCCATTTCAACTCTGACGCTGATGACTTTGTCTTCATTGTAGGCGGGCTCCCACCATCGCTGTCCATCTTATCTACGTCAGAAGATCTAATCTTTCTCGCTCCTCTTGGAAAAAATCAACAGTAGCCGTATGCAAGCGATAATGAAAGCAAATACATCGTTATTATTACCCACCACCACTCTCTAACCACGCAATTTTTCATTTTCAAAGTTTCTTCCTTAGTCTCGACGTGGATGCTGTAATTGTATGCAAGTAAATGCGCTTCACCAAACACAACAGGTTACACAGAATCACAGAGATACGCTTTTCAGATTTTTTTTATCCGTCATCTCATTTCCTATCTCACAACATATCACAAAAAAACCTGCAACGATGTAGTAATCTATTTACAAATCATTACGCCAGTAAATATAAGAGGAATATTATTACATTTTATTATCCTCTTCTTGCTGACCACGCTGGGAAATGAGTTGAGTCATCATGGTGATTAAATTATTATCATTTATGGCTACTTCACTTTTTCCCGTTGTTCCGCACACGATGATGATGACGTTTTCGTAACTCGGGTGAGAAAAGCTGAACATTTGACTACTCTGAAGGCTACAGCATCAATTACTTTTTCATCACTCTTTTTTCTCTATTGTAGCGAAATGAGTGTGGCTCACACACTCATTGTTTTTGTTCTAAGCGTAATAAAAAAACGTAATGAACGACGAAGATTAGTAATTGGGAATGCTACATAAAATAATACGATTTTTTTGGGACTTTTGGTTGTAATCATTTTTGCTTGATGAAATAATACATGATGTTTTCCTTTCTGTAATAAATAACCTACAGCATACATTTAAAGAAAATGTTGCTTTTCAAAAATAAAAACCCCGCATTTACATGCAAATCATTACGACGATACCATCGTCACTGGCAAATTCAGCGGTCAAATTGGATATCGAAATCATCTCCACACGTCCAGTCCCTTTTCAAAGGTTCATGACTATTTTGAGTATTCATCTCGATTCCACGTTCATTTCCTGCTTCACTGCTCGCCCGTCTCCTAATGAGTACGAGGATATTTATTTCAGTAACAATGAGATAGAAACAGAACGGCACAGAATAAATCCCACATGATTTTACAAAAACTCAGGGATACAAGGACGACGACGAGGTATCTCTCTGAAAAAAAATATGTGTACCAAAAAAACATGAAAAATGTCTGCTTCTAATACAACTCACTAACTCACCACAAAACTGATGATAATACTCAAAGAGTGAGTGTGTCATGTTAGTGAATATATAGAGTAATGACTTGCAGATTATTGGGAGTTGAAAAAAAAAATGTGAGCAGATATATGCTTCATTGTGTGTGTGAACAAAGTGAATTGTATTACCGACACTCTCGTTGTTCCCAACCACACCACCTTCACACAAAACAGTTTCAAATCCACTTGCACATCTCGAGAGCCGTTGTGCTGCATCTTTTGTTCAAGCTTGTACATTCGTAAAGTTTCTTTAAATGGAAATCCCGAGAGAATGAGGAGAAGGATGTTGATGCAAAAGAACCGATCTAACCGACTGTGTAAAAAAAGAGGGTGAGAGAGGTAAGGGAGTATATCTATTTTAAAAAAACTTTTAAAAATGAAAACATTTAATTTTTTTGTAACATCCTAAGGAAGCGAAGAAATTCAAACCGTTTACCCTCCAAAAAAATCCATAAGGAAGAGGATCTACATAGGAGGAACAGTTGGGAGACAAAAATTAACCGAATCAATGCAGAGGTTAGGGAAATAATGATGAGAACACTCTTTTTCTGTCTGATGCACTAATTGTTCTGGTGTAGTTCTTTGAAAGTTTCCATTTTTTCGACCTAGTCCATCCCGACTTTGCTTACTCATAATGAGTCGTGTTTCTTCGTATATTGGAAAGCTGCAACAGTATTATTCATCCCTTGTCTTTCAAACGCAACATATTTCAACTCGTAAGCCAAGAGAGCAAAGGAGGAAAAATGTTTTAGGAAGCATTTTTACCATCAACTTTAAATCTGAGATTTCTATTCAGTGCATACATAGCATCTAGGCAGAATAGCTTGTCTTACATGCAAGTCATTTTTAGAGGGAACTAAAGAAGGAGCATTTTTGACTACCTGGATTCTTGCTTCTGTGAGCTTCGTCCTTTGTGCCAATTCTTCTCGTGTGTAAATGTCTGGATACTGGGTCCTCTCAAATGCCTTCTCCAGCTCGTCTAGCTGATGGGCTGTGAACGTGGTTCGGCTCCGTCTTTGTTTCCTTTTCAGTGGTATTCCAGGCTCTGACTCACAGTCCGACAGATCACTCGTCTTGTCACCTGCAACCGTGTTTCCACCACAAACAACCCGCGATTATAAATATTTCACTTTCATCTCATTATTTAAATGCAAACATACAGAAGATCAGAGAGAGAAGAAGAAAGAACGAGATCCTGCTTCTGATTCCGTATTCACTTGCTCGACTCGCATGATTTAAGTTCACATTTATTCTGCTCATGCTAATCGCTCGATGTGGATTTTCCAATAAGATGATTAAGCAAACCTTGTAACTTATCAATGAGTTGTGTGTGTATTCGCCTAGTTAGACGAGTGACTCACTGTCACTCGATCAGCAGAAGACGCGGTTACAGACAAGATAGTGCGCGACGTGACTCTTTTCACGCATGCCACCTCCACACCAATATATCACACAGAGAATGTATGCAAATCGCAAGTGAAAAGGAAAATATTCTCCACTGAGCATCACTCTTTGACGCATTGTTTTAAGCTCGTTCCACTCCTCTGTTTTCTCCGTCATCATCATCAACATTGGCCTCGTCGTATGCAGTCCTTCATCACAACTTGAATCAGGCAAGAATCATGCAAGGGCATTAAACAAATACGTGCATTTGCATTACTTCATTTCATATGCTCACTCCAGTTTTTGGATTCTCCAAATTATACACACAGAAAAAAAACCAGAGTCATTTGTGACTACAGCGGGATGGCAGAATAACAATTTGGACGGTATACTGCGTCAAAATTGGTAACCTTGATTTTTGTCTTTCTTAATCATACCCATATATACTTTCATATGATGTGTAAGGATATTTCATCTAGATTTTAATATGTTATGATACGTTGTATAAGCTTATAATATTATGACTTCTATTAATGTGCCCTAATTGTGTATATGTATACACAAGACGATGGGGAACTAATTAAAGCACTGTTTTCCTCGAGACTTTTTTCCGTTATAAACTGTGTCCATTAAATGGGCGCTTCTTCGTCAATCAACTTGGTGAACACATGTTTCACACGGTGTGCGAGTGTTGGTCTTCGACAGACTTCCCTTTTCTTGAGCACATACGATCTCTCCCGACAAAAGCGGTAGAAATTCTTGTTGGGAGCATCGTCATTATATCTTTCTCTTCCTTTCTGAGTTTTCGTCATAAATGCTACCGCCAAGTCAGTATGTGGAGGACGATGATGTAGACAAATTTCTCAACTTGATCATTTTAACCTTAAAAAACACTCGAGAAAAGAGAAACACCGAAGCCGGCGATATTTTCTTGTGGGATGAGGACAAGAAAAAATGATTTTCAGTCTTCACACACATCTCGCATGTATTTATTACTAAAAAAACAGTGCGCCGGTGCGGTGTTGCTTCATGCTTGTAGCTTCTGCCAGAAACAAGTGGCCGACAAAGCTTTGTCAGTTTTGAGGCAATTTAAGAGCAATCAAAAGCCACCTTTGTGCCACCTCTGTGTTTGAATCAGTTTTATGAATGAATATGATTACATTTCCTCACGCCACGTATCTTTCACTTGAAAGCTCAGCATTTGCTAATGCTATCAAGTATCAACTACCATAAATTCGTCACTTTGCAAACACGCACATTACGAAAGAGTACAAAAATGTGACTTGTTCCACAACACATCTTTAATTTCCTTCATTGAAAAGCTTTGATTTTCAAACCTGCACAGTCTCTCGTTAATGTGGAGGAGGAAGTCTACTGAGACAATTAGGGTGAGAGAACATTATTTGTGTAAAAAGTTTTTGTGGGGAGAACACACCAAAAAAGACCTTGTCCGGCCTTCCCCCTTTCCTTTGATAAAAATTTCCACTAATTCACTTAATTTCTGATATTAACTAGGCGGATAAATAATTTTTCAAATAAAAAAAACAGTTTCAAAAGGGATGCGTGGCTTCAGTGCAAAATGTTTTTGATGACCTCAAGGCTTGTTCGTCTGCACCATGTGAGCTAACTAATGTGAAGGAGTTGCACTGTCAAATGAGTAAAATGAGAGAGAATTGTATGTGTATTATGAGTTCAGATTTTGATGTAAGACGTTAAAAGTGATGATGATCTTCAATAGATATATGGGAGTGGAAACGACGAGGAAATCAAGAGAGAAAAAAGGCAACTTTCCTCGCACCAAGTTGTTTGAGGCTAATTTCCCTTCATTTAAGTTCATAATGATATTTTACATCCGTAAAAGAGTGAATCATTTCGTACGATATTTTTTTTGTTTTGTGTGTGTGCCACATTAGTTGTATTTTATTTCTAAAACTTTACGATATTAAAACTCGACGATTGCATGATCTCTGTGCATTTTTCACTGGGAAAAGGTAGAAAAAACCTGCCGGCACTTTTTCTGCCCTCCGCTACTACAAACCAGAGGAACACAGCGTAATGCTCTATTGAATTCGTCCCTTCCAATATTCTCGTTTGAAAAAAAATATTTATTAAGCTTGTTTCCCTTTTTGTTCGATTCTCTCACCTCCTCTGCACTCGAGGGGATTATATACGAAAGCACATAATAAAAGTCTACTACTCTAATTTTCATTACCGCTGCTAGCCTCCGCATAAATTGTGACCAGTTGTACAATATGCCACACAGCCACATAATTAATAGCGGATATTATTTGTGTGTGGCGCATGCAAGTCTGTTGTTGCTTCGAGCGAATTTATTACGTCCTTTTGAGATCGTTCGGTGTGTACAGGAGGAAAAGTTAATAGGACAGAAATCAAAAGTGAATTTAGCCAGCCTTTATTGAGTCGGTAGCTGGTGTGCTAATGCAAAGGGTTAGTTTTGATTTCACGAAAAAAAATACATCTTCATAGGTCCACCCCCTTCACGAAAAGACTTGAGGAGAGTGAGTCAAATACCTTTTACACAAGTGTGAAATAACACTCGTGGCCAAAAGAAACACCAAAATATCTTCCATTACTTTAGAGGGATGACTATTATGGAGGGCTGGGGTGCGAAAAAGGCGGAATATATGAAGAATGATTGCGTATGCATGCAACAACAATCATTGTGACTTTATTGTGAGTGTAAAGAAATGACAATGACCTGTGGGCACTGAGATGACGGCTCTATAATATTTTTTTAGGGCTGGGTTCCCTCATTCGTGAGCCCACTACGTTGTTTTTTTCGAAATGCCTTTGTGATGGCACACGAGGAGACGTCGCATCAAATTTGTATCAAGAGAGAATATAATTTAAGGATTTTTAAAAAATGCATTAGTACGACGGAGAGATAAAACGGGTAGGTGGACACAGCGCGAGATAGCTTCATGACGGCAATGATGACATGACGACGAGAGAAAATGTACAAGAAGAGCAATGAAGGTATTCACGAAAGGAAGTTTAATGGTTGAAATAAAAAAAAGGAATGATTTGAAATGCGTTTTTTTCGCTCTTACTTACCGTCCAATATTTTCTTTTCAGTCTCCCCTTCACGACCCCTGAGGAGACGAGAGATTGCACTCACGGAAGGGGCGGTCGTTCTGTCGCAAATTCCTTCTTTGATTAATCTATGGAATTACAAAAGGGTAAAATGAAATCTTTGAGAGGCCAGCGTCGCAATACATGCATTTATTTCTTTGCCTACAGTCATATAATAAGGTACTTGTAACTGTACGTAACTTGGTTGTACTTGTTCATATATCAAATTCCTGTCACTTTGCTAATTTTATGTTGATAAAAAAGTCACAGAATCCTTTCTTAATGTTCACCGTGTGACTACACTCGTGACACAATATTCTGAGGTTAATAATCGAAAACGACACATCCACTCCAACAAATCTGGGGTTAAAGTATTTAAACATCAAATAACATGATAGGTTTGCCCTGCATTTTTCAAATGTAATAGGAGGAATGTTGTTTTGAAAATGCTTCCATCTCACATGATGTGCATGTAATGTAATAATATATAGCGAAGACGGAGTTGAAAGTATCTAATGCAAACATCCAACAGAGACTCGATACAAGTGTGACTAATTTTGATAAAAATTTTGTGAGATACTTTATCACTCGGTGCGAAGCGGCACAATGCATAAAAAGGTGAAAAACAGGATGACGAGATTTCATACTTTCAGTTTTGTTTTCCTACGTATAAAAATATATGATGCACTATAGGGCATCATTAATCAAAGCACGTTTTGTGGTAGGACAAAAATCTAGATTTCTTTGACATAAATAATCGTACAACATGAAATATTATAGATTACACAACACAGCCCTTTGTGTACGCTAATTCGTGAACACGCCGATAAAAGGAGATTAAACGTTCCATATTGCTGGAATCAGTGGAAGCCTATGAACTAAAAGTAAATTCATGATGCTGAATGAAGGGAGCTCAACCAAAGGGTGACCTACCGGCATTTTTGAACAAAAATACAGATCCTTCCATATTACCCTCACATCATCATTTCATTAAAAAAGCAGAAACATACAAAACTATGAGTATTACACTACTATGTCACAAATTGGCAACTTTCCATACAACAAGTCTTTTGGCAGGATCTCACACAATTACTCACGAAAGTATTCCCACGCCTCAACTCATGTTACCTCTCCCTTGGTGATTGTTTATCCTGTCGTTTACACGTTTCGGAGTAATCACCTAGTTCGCTTTGTCACAAGAAGCTCATACATTGTTCGAAAAGTTGGTTCGTTGACAGTTTACCACCATATACCTGTCGAGTCCAACAAAAGGAGTGGCTGACGTCATTTACAGCCCTACATTATTGTCATATACTCAAACCAGGGGATTTCTGCTGAGTATCCCTGGTCTGTTCGCATACTTCCTCCCTGTTTCCAATGAAGTGACATTTACAACAGCACCATGTCCAGGCGTGTGACACTACAACATTATTACACTGATGTATGCAAGCAGTGTGCTGATTTATGACGCCTAATTCACTCCCTTTCAGTGGGATCAACACTCACACTCTTCCTTTTGTCCAGAGTGACGGCTTTATGACAGATTTGTCGTCTTCTTCACCAGGAGCAGCTAGCGTATTGTCAGCATGCCAGATTTTTTAAAAGTATATATATACTCACTGGGATTGCCCCTTATGCCTCTTTCACCGTGACAAAGGTCACCAGTAACTGCGACACTTGTGTTGCAATAGTAATTATTAAGATTTTAGTGGTACTATTGTTGAGTTTGTAAGGGCTCTGCACAGCATGCCAGAAAAAGTCATAATATGCCTAGAGAGCATGTAACTCTATACAACTGTGGGAGCAATGAGACGATTCTCAATAGAGGATGGCTGCCATGCAAATAAAGTAATGATAATGATTCATTTTTCTGGGTCAACTCATCCTCTAGTTTGAAGTGGAACTCTTTTAGCAAGTTTCCAAGCAGTCAGTATCTGTGCTTATTCGGAATCCTCTTGAAAATATAAAATTGTACTATCATGGAATAAATTAATGAAGGCACAAGCTCTGGAGCTCAGACAGAGCGTCTCAAGTCAAGCAAAGGAGGAACAAGGGAAGTTGGTTCAAGTATCAAGACTTCTGGTAAGACGGAGATACGGGTAAGAGATACCAATAAATTGGTAGTGGAACAACCCTTGTCGTAAAACCTCTTGTCATCCCCTCATTCTCAATGATTATTTACAACTCTTAACACTTTCAAATTATACGGTGATTTTGAAGTCCTTGTCTGCTCCTGGGCTCTGCATCTCTCCAAGGAAAATGACTCTTCACAATATTATTACTTATACTCCAAACTCAAAGCGTTCTCAGTTGTGGTGGTGTACTTTTGAAAAAGGAAACACACACCTTCAGTTCCTTACGGTCTATTCTTGTAAAGTCAGTCATTCAACGACCATCGCCACCACACGCCCCCACTGCGTTCCATGGAGAAGAGATTGTGAAGTACACGCATGTTTCACGAAAATTTTGTGTCAGCAAAGACTTGAGAATGAGTGACATTTTCGACAATATTATCCATTTGTAGTTGTACTAATGAATTTATTGCACCGTCATCATCGCGAGCACACGACTTCCACTTTGAAAAACCGTGGGAACTCGGATTACGCTGATCAGTTTCAGTAAAACAAGCCTCCAACATCAAGGATACAAAGTTTGCGTAATGATCCACGCGTTTATAAATAAGGAGAGTAAATGCATAATTTTTGAATGGGTTAATAAACAGTCTTATTATACATGTCATAAGCGTAGCACATGCTTAATAATGATTATCCGTCCACAATGTTCATAATCTGGTTGTTTTTGAGATTGTTCCATAAACTCACCGAAACACACAGGGCAAAGCCACCATTTTTTTTAATCTTGCGAAGATCTTGTTTTTTTTCTGAACATGAGATGCTAATATGAACAAGCAAGTGTCGGTTACTCTGAAGTAGCCGAAAAAGGGCATTCGTCTGACAGGGCTAATTTGTCAAAAAGCGTAAATTTCATGTGTGTTTCTGTCGAGCGGAGATAAAGCGTCGGAGAGATTTCTCAAGATTTCAATTCAGCAGCAGAGCACAAATTACACAGTGTAAAAACACTGTTCCCGTGTCTCAAGCCGTGTTCTCAAAGTTTCACCTTTCACGAGGGGTGTTTTGATAAATGACTTCTGGAGAAAACACAGTATTTTTCTTGTTTTTCAACGAGAGGGCTTCATTATCACAAAAACCGTTCTTCTTTCCTATTCTTGCGTTTCCAACATAATGTCTTTGGTCTACACACCTCATCTCAGTAAGTAAATGAATTTTTGTGAAAAAAAATAACAATCATGCCATTGTGTTTCAAATCTTATTTTGAGCTTTTTAATTGAAGCCCTCTGATCGGAGTATATTAAGGGAGGCTAACAATTTAAGGGGTGCTTTCTGAGAAGTGGAATCTAATTTTTAAATAAAAAACAACTTTTTCAGCGGATTTATGTTGTCACCAAAAACGCTTTTTTATTTGTTAGCGCACGTGTTTCAACTCTGAAGCTAATACCAAATCCTTTTGTGGATTTATAAGTGCGAACACTCTGCTCTTTGTTTACACCCTTTTTTTAAAGGTGTCATACAAAACCAGAGTTGTCAGGGTGTGGAATTAACGGTAAAGAAACGAAAGGGAAAAGCACCGAGACTAACTTCTGCTCCACCTTTGCATGCAACAGGTTGCTTTTGTTGCAAACTCCTAAAAGATACTCGTCCTGCCATATTATCATTTGTCACAATTGTCGCTCTCTGAAATCGATTCTGCGCATACCCTCTGGATTTCCCGTACTTCAAAGACCAACTTTTGAGCCCTAATCAATTAGCAAGTGGACTATGAGCTCACCTTGGAACGGGTATCCACCAAAGCAAGGTCGCATCATGGCGATATTCGTGACAGTCATCTCTATCGTCTCCAGGGCGTCTGTCTCAATAAGTTACCAGTGGAACTCACAGAAATGATTTTCCCACCACTTTCTCTCCAGTCACTGACTCACTTGAATTTCTTTAGTCACTCTCTGATCCCTTTCACACTTCAAACATTTGGAGTCTCATTATTTCATCACTTCACCGCAAACAATCCGTTGTTACGATTAAATCTCTTTTAGTTCACTTTTTTCCAAATCCACATCCAATAATTATTACATTACTACAGTTACCTAATATGAATTCATGTAGTGCACAAAATTTGACTATGAAACTCTCCGTTCACAGTACATCTACAAAAATTGTGTCGGATCCCACACTTTAATCACTGCTCAATTAATTTCCGATCACATTTGCTCAATGAAGCAGACACCAGCACTGGATGAGTGTTCTCATGAAACAAGTTGTGTGCTTGTTGATGTGTGCGAGCACGTTTTGTCCCAACGGCGAGCACAAGTGTAAAACCTCTGGGGTAGCTAAGTATATGACTCCGATCCTTTCACGATCATCACCACTGTAGAGGTTTGGAAGCCAACTGAGAGTTTACGAGGCATGACTCTTCATTATGATCCTCTTTTGTGAAAGACTCACAAAAATCCCCAACTCCCTCACACTTTTGTGAGATGTCGACTGAATGCAGACTCTGTGATGTGGCTTGGCTCTAAAATATATTCTCTGCCTACACTCACATTTGAAGCAGGCCTCTCGTAGCCTGCTTTCTTCTTCTCGAACCTCTTTCGAGTGCGATCACTGGCAACGATGAGAGTTTGGAGAGTGCTGCGTGTGCGTACATCTTTCTGAGACAATGCGAAATGTAGGAAAGTACGCTCTCAAGTCTCAGACATCCTTTTCACATCGTTTTCAACACTATTTAAATGTGTGATTCGCCCTTTACTCCTCTAATTGTGTATTGAACATCCTCAATTTTTACACAATCATTTCGTGCAATTTTGTATAAGAGACGTGGTGAGAATATGCTGCTTGTATGTACACTTCAATGACAAGGTTCATTGATGTTTTTTTTTCTATTTATTGAGAGTTTTCCCCAAATTCACCACCTCCGTTTATTGATTGTTCACATACCAACTTCTGTTTTCCCAACAAGGTCATTGTGATGTGCTCAACAAACGACTTCAACAATCGTGCAATTTAGAGGTGTGCACAATGCGGATTTCAATAGATACACCAAAGCACATTGTAAAATTGAGACAAAAGGCTCATCATCTTTTGGCGAAAGACACGAGAAAAAAAAATCTCAAAATGGATCAATGCACCTCGTTACCTCCAAAATGGACTTATTCATACGGGCATAAAGGGGTTGAAGAAAGTGAGACTTTTCGACTATTGATCAATTGTCGAAGTCGTGGGGAGCGGGATGAATTACGAAGATGAAAATATTGCGAATTATATACTTCTTTGAAACAAAAAAGCACGCCACCAACCGTGGTCCCTGTAATAAGCGATATGGTAACATGTTGGTGCATATTTTTCATGATTTTATTCGCAAAGGTGAAGGTGCAGGTAAGGGGCCATAAACAAAGAAGCTTCTCTAAAAAAAACTTTTTTCAGACCCCCCTCCCCCCCTATGTCACGCTCATTTAACA